>JASTWR010002322.1:0-22245 GCA_030770355.1 Harpagoxenus sublaevis
AATTTCTGGCGACCGTGACAGGACTTCAAAAGTTCTCGTCCGTGAGTTTAAATAAACTGGTCGCGTGTAAAAGTAGAGTGTGACCGTAAACTATGGTGGATTTTGTTCGCGACAAGTCGTGTGTGACAAAGGTAAAAGACTAACGGGCAAACGTCGCGAGAACGCGCGTGTGAGTGTCGCGAGAAAAAAAAAAAAAAAAATTGAAAATTTTTTCATTACAATCGCGTCACCAGTTACGCGCGGACGTGAGCATACGTTGTCTGTTGAGAGTGAGTTAAACGCAATTAGGCAAGATAGGGCCGAAACGAGGTACGCGCGGTAGAAAGCACTGCACACCGAGAGCCGACAGAATGGCTAACGTGCAGCACACTCCCGTTCTTCATATCGCCAATAGAACCAGATCGCGACACGCTTCTGGAGGCGCGGAGACGGAACGCGATAATGCGACATTAGCCGATAGCAATCGAGATGAAAATTTATTACTCGTTGCGGACGATACGACCGCGCCGGTTAATCTAAGTCGCGAACGCGAGAATGTCGATAATCATGCGACGGAAAACGAAGCGCTATTATATCAGCAGATCCAAGAGTTGACGCAACAATTGGAGACGCTGAGGGCACAAGTGCAACACCAGAGACGCGAATCTATCAATACCCAGAACACCGAATCCGATCGACCATCGATACGCGATAGGCAAAAAATCGATCCGAATGCGTGTGAGGTAGAGAGAGCGCCGGAAAATGTGTTGGATTTAGTCCCGATGCGCGTAAGGCTACCCAGAGGGGGGTGGTTAAAAAATCCCTTTGACGAGCTCAATTTTCGCGGTAAGACCGATAGCCAGAATCCTATAAGATTTTTGGAGAAATTCGAAAAACTTGCTAGATACGAGTCAGTCCCCGTGGACGAACAGCTGTGCTACTTTGGTAGATGCATGAGGGGCGCAGCGGCTCAATGGTTCGAGTTACAGTACGCGGAAACGATAGAGCAAATGAAAGGTCTGTTTCGACAGCACTTTTGGGGCACTCAAGCCCAGATGCGATTTAGACAGATGATCTATTTCGGAAAGTACAAGTCTGGAGAAATGTCCATGACGGAATACGCGCTGAATTTGGCTCGTCAAGCGAAAACGTTAGTACCACCCATGTCCGACGAGGAAGTTATACAAACCGTGCGAGAGCATTTCGATGCCGATGTAACGCGGGAACTTCGACCGTCGGTGGTCAGAAACGTGTGCGAGTTCATTCAGATGCTAGACACTCTCGAGAACGAGAGAGAAACGCGAAGATTGCGCGCGGATGCGCGTAGATCGACCGATAGGCGTGAAAATCGTCGAGATATTCGTCTGGATAGCGGTAAAGACGGAGCGCAAAATCGTTCGAGCGCGAACGCGCGAACCGATGTCCGTGACCAAAATTTCCAAGACGCGATGCGACGAGAAATTCGCCGTTTAAGAAATCGTCGACATGGAAAAGATCGGAATCACCCGACGCGACGCGCAAGAGCAAAGATAAATCTCCGATCGTGGAATTGCCGGAAACCAGCGACGAAGACGTAAGGCCTAAGGAACGCGTTATTCGCGAGATCGTACGGGGAAACCGGACTGGAAGTCCGGGAGCAAAAATTTCTCGTCGAATCGTGAAAAGTACGCGAATAAAGACCGCGGACGTAAAGTTGCGGCTATAACGGCAGGCGATGCCGACGACGATGATTGTAGGATCGAGAGCGATCGTGAGAGCGTTCGATCACGAAAAAGCGTGAAGGAATGCAACGCGATTACGCGCGAGCGCGAAACAAGCGCGAGAGCGACAAGTATTGATCCGTTGAACATAATACGCACCCGTGAAATCATATCCGAGCTAGACGAGGAGATGATCGCGGAACAGAGTCAGAAAGCCGTGCTAGATGAATTGCCCATGATTGAGATGAGATTCAATAGGATCAAGGTCAAGGCCTTAATCGACACGGGTTCACAGATAACGGCGATAACAAAAACGTGTTTCGACAATTTGCGAGAAACGGGCGTGTATGTCGATGTTCAACCGATTAAGAAATTCGCATTGAAGGGAGCGTTCTCAGAGCGGGGAACGACCGTAGCGTCGAAGGCGCGAATTATGTTCACATATCGCGATAAGCGATATACGCATGAATTTTATGTAGTCGAGAGATTGGCATTCGAGATAGTGCTAGGTATAGATTTTCAGATGCGCTACAGCATGTTACTGTCGTGCGATGAAAATATCGATGTAGAATTTAGGAAATCTATACAGACGCACGCGAGCGTAAATCTAATTAGAAGCGAAGACGCGAAAGAGCTGACTCGATGAAGATCCTCGACGGGCATAATGAATTGTTCGACGGTAAATTAGGTAGAGCGGTGAATTACGAGCATAAAATTGAAATGTCATCGACAAAGCCGTATAAACGTAAGACTTACCCGACACCGGAGAAACACTTGTGTCGAGTGAGGAAATATATCGGAGAATTGGTCGAAACAGGGAATCGTTAGGAAACAGGCGACGCAATATGTGAATCCATGGTGGTGGTCGTGAAAAAAAATGGCGATATACGCTTGTGTCTCGACGCGCGCGAGATTAACAAACACATGCGTAATGACCACGCGCAACCACCGACCATCGAGGACGTATTTAGACGCGTTGGCCGAAAACGATATTTCTCTACTCTCGACATCTCAAACGCATTTTGGCAAATTCCTCTGGAGAAAGACTCGAGACAGTATACGGGCTTTCTTTTCGACGGGCAGACATACGTCTTCCTACGTATGCCCTTCGGGCTGAAAACAGCAGGTGCTTCGTTCACGCGCGCGATGGATGACGCGTTGGGCGTGAACGAATTCACCACGATCTATCTGGATGACGTGTTAATCGCATCCGAGACATTAGAGGAGCACCTCTATCATGTAGATTTCGTATTGACAAAACTCGAACAAGCGGGATTCAGATTGAATCGCGAAAAGTGTGAATTCCTGCGTAGCGAGATAAAGTTTTTGGGCCATACGTTTAGCGAGATTAAGGCGGAGATAAATGATGAAACGCGCATATCGATAGCATCCTTCGATAGACCCACCAATAAAAAGCAAGTTCAATCGTTCTTAGGCCTGGTGAATTGGGACAGACGATTCATTAAGAACCTCGCCAGATTGACCAAACCGTTGGAGGGCCTATTGAGGAAGGGCCAAAAATTTGTATGGACGCGCGAACATCAGGAGGCCTTTAATCGGATTAAGCAAGCGTTCCAAGAAGCACCCGAACTCTATTTGATTCAACCGGGATATTCATTCGGTATATGTAGACGCAGCTAGATCAGGTCTAGGCGCGAGACTCTACCAGTACGATAGAAATTCCGGAGAGAATAAGCAGACTGTTGCGTACGCGAGTCGTAGTCTAAAAGGCGCAGAGCTCAATTATACCACTACCGAGCTAGAGTGTTTAGCGCTGATTTTCGCGTTGCGAAAGTGGTATACGTTGTTGATGGGACGCCATGTCAGGGTACATACCGATCACCAGGCGTTAGAATTTCTGAGCACTTGCGTGAACAATAATTGTCGTATAGCTAGATGGTTTAGATTCATGCAAGAGTTCGATCTCGAAGTGATACACCTACCCGGTAGAGAGAACGCGATAGCGGATACTTTGTCACGAAAGAACGTACACGGCGATCCGACTAGCGAAACGAAGCGGATAGCGCTTATACGTGACCATAGGCAGGGTATCGATACGTCGTCGTGGGTGGAGATCATAAGAGAGGCGCAGCGAAACGACGAGGTATTGCAACAGCGAGCGCGGAACGATCCCGGAGATATTTACGCGAGAGATGGAATTTTACGCGTAAGGCGCGATAATAGCGACAGAGTGGCGTTACCGCGCAAAGTGGCGTGGAGAATCGCGAAGGAAGCGCATAAATTGGTGATACACTTTGGAACCGACAAAGTACTCGACTTCCTCAAGAGTTACTTTCACGGCGCGAATTTCGACCGAATTGCGCGCGACGTGGTAGCTTCGTGCGAGACTTGTCAGGCTACCAAGTATTATACACGACCTACGGTGGGTACCGAGTATTACGAATTACCGGACGCACCGGGCGACACGCTATCCATGGATATATTTGGACCATTACCGAGAACCGGGTACGGACTCAGATACGTACTCGTAATAATGGATCAGTTCTCCAAGTTCGTGAAGCTATATCCGATGAAGGACCAAAAGCTCGACACGATAATGGAGATTCTCGATAGCGAATTTTTCGTAGAGATAGGGATACCTAGGGCGATTCTGACCGACAACGGAGGACAATTTGTAACAAATCGATGGCGAGCGTTTGCGAGAGACAGAGGTTTCGAGCCGCGTAGAACGTCGCCGTACAATCCGCAGTCCAATCCGGTCGAGAGGGTCATGCGCGAGCTAGGCCGTATTATGCGAACATACGCGAGCGACCGCCAGCACGCGTGGCACCGAATCGTGGAACGCGCCGAAAATGGCCTTAACGATACGACTCATTCGTCAACCGGTTTCACGCCGCGAGAATTGAACAGCGGTGAGATCGGCCGATTAACGATAGATCCAAGACTGATTCCTCTCAACGTCGAGGAGATACCTTGGCGTCGAAAGATCGAAGAGGCGAGACAGCGTCTCGAGGAAGCCGCGATAAAACGCAAAAAACAGGCGGATAAGCACGGTGCGGCGCAGTATCGCGTGGGACAGCTTATCTGGGTCAAATTGCACAGAAGATCAGACGCGAGCAGGAGGCTCACGCGAAAGATACATCTGGTGTACGAAGGACCGTACCGCGTTCAACGGATAATCCGACAAAACGCGTATCTGATCGAAGACCTAGACGGACAGACCATGGGGGTCTTTAACGCGCGACAGCTGAGACCGCATCGCGAACCGCGCTTAAATAACGATGATGGTAATGATGATGGTGATCCACCAGTCGAGAACGACGGGGAGCGGTCCGATGGCGAAGAAGAGGGCAACCCGAGAATCCAGGATGACGGGGAGCTAGCCAGCGAAGAAGAGGAGGAGGACGATCCGACAGTCGAGAACGACGGGGAGCCATCCGACGCGGATGACCGAGTGACAATCTCCGACGACGAGGAGGAGATCAGCCAGCCGATCACAATCTCCGACGACGAGGAGGACGCAGAGGAGGCCATGGCGAGCGTCGAGTCGAACGGAGAGAGCGTGGACGAAGTGATGCACGTATATGTCATCACCAAGGGAGAGATCGACAGAGCCGAACGAGAGACCGACCAGAGCCACGAAAACGCGAGCGAAGGCAAAAAGAATGACGGAGGGGCTCGCGAGGCAGAGAGAACTGCCGAGAACACATCACGCGGGCGAATCGACCGTTCAGCGGACGCGAGCGACGTAGGAAAGTCGGGAAATAACGGCGAGGATCACCCTTCCAGCGGAACGAAAATTCATAAAATTCATGAAATTTCGAGAAAACCGCGAGAAAAGCAACCAGGAATGGATGATATAGCGGAGGGTCATCGCGAAGAAACCGTCCAGATGACCCATGAAATGTATCGGAGTGATGGAGAAATTTTCACACCCAGGGGCACCAGGTACCCCGAATACGGCACTGAATGCGAAAATTTATCTTTGCGAGCAACAATTAGCGTTGCAGATGACAAAACGACCACGTTGACGGAAAGACGAGAAAATTTCGTCCAACGAAGGGCCCCAAGTAGAAGGATACGGTCCTGGCCCTGGGGCCACCTTAAGAGGGGAGCGCATGCGGAAGCATCAGTCGTATCCCGGACGTCGATGAGAGAGCATCGTACGATAACGACCAACGATATCCGGAATACTACGATCACAAAGATGCAGAATCCAAATATGGAAAGCTTGAATGAGGAAGATAAGGCGAGAATTCGCCGAATGCAAAAATTCCGCGAATACCAGCGTGAGAAGGAGAGAAATTTAGATATCGCTAATCTGCTCGAGAGGCGAGCGCGCGACTTACCGGAAGAGGACGAGATTGGAGAACGCGCGATAGAACAGTTGCGGAAGCAGAATACGGCGATGCTGAAGGCGATTGCCGATTTCGACGCTGCGGGCGGTGACGTCACGAGTCCGCTGATCCAGCAGCCGATCCTCGATTCCACCACCGGCGAGCGGCGAGGCACCGCCGAAGTACTGCTCTCCATACACCCAAATCCGGATTACGAGCTGAGGGATCTCGAACCGATCCGACTCGTTTTAGACATCGCGAGGGGCAAGGTGACCACGGTGGCGATCGCCAACGTCCCATACGACATAGGCGTTGTACGCGAGGATGACCAAGCATCGGTCGCATCGCAGGCGACGGTGCGTAATGACGGACGGCCGAGTACGCCGCGATGCTTACTACCAGTCGCGAACGAGCAGATGACTGCGGCGATCAAGGATCCGATGGGACCAGCTACGTCGACGCCACGGCCAACGGGAAGCGAGATGGTGGCGCCGAATGAGACACCGTTATCGGTGATTTCGTCCGAGGATTGGCGTACACCAAGCGAGCGACCGGCATACCACGCAATGATCCGCGACATACTCGAACGCCAGATGATGGGCGTCAACGACTCGGGCGACCTTGACGAACTTTTGGAGACCGTCTCGGTTACCACCGAGGCCTCTTGGACCCGAAGGGTCGGGAAGCTGCGCAACGGCACGGAGAGCGAACAACCATCGACCAGCGTGTCCGGACGACGACCCGACCGAGCGAGCGATCGAGGTGTGGGCCTGGGCAAGAGACGTGCAGCGATAGACTCGGAGCTTGCGAACCGGAAGCTATTCCAAGCCGAGGAGGCGCGATGGCGCGAGAAACGACGCCAGCAGGCCGCGCGAACACGTTCGCGTACCGCGTCCCCGATGTCGAACTGCTCGCGAACATCGCGTGGCGCTATCCGTGAGCAGACGGGGAGAATGCAGCCGGAGGCTGCAACGGTGACGCGTCCAGCGGAGACGGTGACGAAGGCTGCGGCAGACGGGACTGACCGGACCGACGGCGAGGTGTCACAGCCGACGGGACCGAGGATCGTGGGCGACGAGATGCTCGACGTACCGAAGTACGTCGTCAGGAGCCAGGAGTGAGCCCAGATATCCCCGATTGCCACTGCCATGCCCTACAATGCGCGCATTGATGCGAGTCCCGTTCAAATATATTTATATAGATATACGAATAGTCATACTTGGTTTTCTTTTTCCTTTTATATGGACCGCATCGATTTCCTTGAGATAATGATACGCTGAACTAAATCGATTTGCTTTGATACAATAGTTTCGTAAGCGTATTCAAAGTTCCCTTGTTCGTTTGAGGCGCGAAGGGCTGATTAGCCGATATATTTATCGTTTTTTTTTTTGTGTTTTCGTAAGAACTTCTTGTGAGTACCTGAGAGTACACGCGACACACGCGTTTCTATACACACATATATATATATATAGATATCTGTAGACGTAGGATCGACTGAGCGACCAACGAGATCGCCACATATTAAACATAAGTTAGGATTAAGATTTTGTTTGCGCATTCTGCGAACACGCCATGCGAGGCGTGTAATGATTTTGCCCACAATGAAGCAATAAAACTTTGTTAGTTTATATTTTGTTCGGTTCATAAGCAATGTCTATTTTCCTTTTGGTTTTCCCAATGATCAGGTAAAAGAGGGAAAAACCCGTGATTCAGCGTTAACATATGACAGATTACGTCGTGCACGAGAATCAAACCGAGAAAGAGATTTTGCGTGAATTAACGACGCGATACGATTGTTGAAGACCGAGATATGCCGGTGAGACTGAGTTTCGCGGTTAACGAATTTCGCGTTACGAAATCCGAGCACGAGCGTCTTGCGTGTGAATGAATCATAGATTCAGATTGGTCGACCTACCGCGAGTACGGAAACCACAATTTTAGCCGAGTTCACCGGACATGCACCGAAAATGCTGCATAAGCTCCATGAGGTAAATTTATCGTTATGGGTGAACTCGTGGTGGACCGATTAGTCGAGGTAACCGGGTCAGGTCTGCATCCGATGGGCGAGCAACGAAATTGTTGTACGAGCGGGATAACCAGACCTGACCGACACGGGCGTGTTTGTGCGACACCCATTAGCCTGGATACCAGGGTCAGGTCGGGATTCCATAGGCGTGTCGCGAAATTGTTGCACGAGCGACGTAATCGGACCTGACCGATACGGGCGTGTTCAGGGGACGCCGGATAGTGTGAATATTAAGGTCAGGTCGTGATTCGATGAATGAGCATCGAAATTGTTGTACGGGCCGGTTAGCCGAACCTGACCACCATAGGTGCACTTCAGGGGGGCTAACTAGAGTAGATATCAAGGTACCGACCGATTCCGACCGGCGAGCAACGAAATTGCTGCACGGACCTCATGCGGCAAAATCAAAGTGACAGATGGGTTTGTTAGGCCCTAATTAGCGCATATATCAAGATCCCACTCGAATCCGATCGGCGAGCACCGAGATCGCTGCTCGAGCCTCATGCGCGTAAATCAGTGACATAGGGGCGTTTAGTAGATGCTAAACAACGCGAACATCAAAGTCCCGCGTTGATTCAACGATCATGCAGCGATATTCATGTACGCGAAATCTTGCTGTGAAAAAAGGGTTGTATTCATTAATGTAAGCTCATAGCCACCGAACATGCGAGATGCGGTAGCCGTGAGCAAGCGAAACAACATGTCTCAGTGTGAAAGTCGAATTATCCTGAAAAAACATAAATAGCCGAGCGACGCGATAGATGGAATATTCTCGAAGCGTATCGGCGAGACGAATTCGGCAAACGTAGAACATACTGGAAAATTCCGTGACGTCAGACTTGTTTGTCTCCTGCGTAGCTGCGAACATACGACGATCACGTGGCCACTCTTGAATAACAAGAGTGGGGGTAACCGCTCAGGAGGGGAGGTGCCCAGGAGAGCGCGACGGCTCTAGGCAGTCCGCCGGGAGACCTCGAAACATTAACACGTTTCCTATTCTTAGCAAGCGATTTCGAAGTTCTCGTTACAACCGACGTGGCCCGCGTACGGAGCGAAATCCGCGGGAGGGTTCGCGAATATAAAGTGATATATCACGATCCTCAAAGTTTATGCAGTCTTGTATGCATAATAAAGAGGGTAGTCCGCCGGGAGAGCTCGTAGAGATAACACGTTTCGACACGTATACGAAGTTCTTTATATACAACCGGGGAGACCCGCGTACGGAGCGATATCCGCGAGTTTGCGAATAAGATGTACTTTTCGCGATACTTGACTTTGTGCACGATTCATGCATAAAGACGGGCAGTCCGCCGGGAGATCTCGAAATGTTAACACGCTTCCTATTCTTAGCGAGCGATTTCGAAGTTCTCGATACGACCGACGTGGCCCGCGTACGGAGCGATATCCGGAAATTAATACCGTGTTACGCGATAATACAGCGCGATCGACAATTGTGACGGAAACTCGAATCTCGATTACCGGTTACAACACCAAGGACAATCCGTCGGGAGAATTGTGCGAACATTCTCGATACAACCGCGGATACCCGAGTGCGCATCGAATATCGAACAATAAGCAATTTTACCGATCCAACGTGCTACACGCGAATCACGCGAGACGATCTCAATGTAACACCGAGCGAGTGAAACGAGACATTGTGAATCGAACTGTAAGGACAATTTATTCAACATTACTGAATAAATATTTTGCTATAAATATAAAAGGATACATAGTGTCAGAAGTTATTCGACGTTATCCTGTGACCTTTCCTGAGTCACCTTCCAACCGGGGAATTCTTCGAAAATCGTTGATCCTGCGGTAATCAAGTGCGAGTCAATGCACTTTGCTTGCGATACAAGCGAATAAGATACGATACTTACCTGAAATTCTGCGACGATCCTGTGGGTCAATCCGAGGCGGCGAGCGAGGTCCTAGCATCGTTGGTAGAAGCGGCTTCCACGTAGAAGATCCAGCGACGACGAGCAGCGGCAGCAGCAGCAGCAGCAGTCCGGAACACCTGAAACAGAGAAAAGAGGGAATCAGTCGACGGATACGGTTAGTAGTATTCTTACCTTTCTCGATTTAACGGGTAAAATCGAGTGGCGACCGTGTTTTCACGAATCTTGGATATTTCGGTAGTTTGACGAATGAGTCGTATATAGCGTGACCTTACGTGTCCGGTTACAACCTAACGTACCACCCGTTAATGGTAGATTGCTGAGATCATTTGGAGACAAAAATCTTAATGCCAAAATGTCGAGGCTGCTACAGTGTTTAAACGGGAAAGGTTCAAAGTTTACTATTGTGCTTGTCAAAATTTTACGCATTCAGGGACGTCGCATGTCAAAACAACTCTTCCACACTTTACTCAACTGGATAGAAATATTTGAAACTATTATTCACTTTATTTCTTTGTACACTGTTCGCAAGACCGACGAATATCGGGATGACAATTTGGCAGCCTCGACATTTTGGCATTAAGATTTTTGTCTCCAAATGATCTCAGGAATCTGTCATTAACGGGTGGTACGTTAGGTCTGGTACACCCTGTATATTTATAAATATATATTTGAGATTTATTTAAGAATAAAAACAATCTAAAAACTATCATGGAAAACTATTTTTAATTTCGTACATATTTAAAAAATTTGAATTGCTTTACGTTTTTAACATCTTACTTGATTCGTACAAATATAAGCAATCGAAAAAAAAAAACGATTTGTCCCGACCTCGCCCGAGTCGAGCCCGGCGCAGTTGCTGACGATCAGTGGAAATCACTGGTAATCCCGAAGAAATCTTAGAAATCAATATGGAAATCACTGGTAATCCCGAAGAAATCTTAGAAATCAACATGGGAGTCAATAGTTTGATTTCCAGATTTCTTGAGTGAGAAGCCCCTCGCACTCGTGTTATTGTTTTCTCTCACAAACTTCACTTAAATACACTTAACTTTACTCTTTTTACTCACATACTTAAAAATGTGCAATTATTATTAACAATACACAATGAGTCACATTACTATGTTTACGCAAGCGTTACTTCTCTCTCTCTGTAGTAAGTTACTCAAATTATCGTTTACGATAATCCACTCCGCGTAAACGGAGGTCTCTGCATAATTCACTCCGCGTAAACGGGAGTCTAGCAGAATTATCGTAAATTACTACAGAAGTAATGCTCGCGTGAACGGGAGGGTCCCGTTTGCCTACAATCCCGATTGCCAACAGCTTCGTTTGTTCACAACATTTGGCCTACAGCTTTGTTTGCCGACATTCCCGATTGCCGACATTCTTGATTGCCTACAAGTATTATTGCGCACATGTAATAGTTAAAAATACGAACGTACGTTTGCGCACATGGCCAAACACATTGCACACATGACTTTATTGCACACAAGCAGATTGCACACATGACATTATTACGCACATACACATTGCACACATGACTTATTGCGCACATTCACGTTATATTGCACACAATGTCGCAGGTTTATCGTAAAATCAGCCTTTTTGCAAAAAGGCTAGCCTTCTTGCAAAATGCCGGCCTTTTGCGAAAGCATTTGATCGTTTCTTTAATAAGACTAACGTATTTTAGACTTTTTGCAAAGTGCCTAGCCTAACACCAGCCCATGTGTGCCAAAAAGCCTAAAGTGCGTTCAGTCTTATTGGGAAACGATCAGTGCTTCGTAAAAGGCCGGCCTTTCGCAAAGAGGCAAATCTTTTTGCAAAAGGGCTGATTTTGCAATAAGCCTGTGACATATGTGTGTGCAATATAATGTGTATGTGCGCAATAAAGTCATGTGTGCAATGTGTATGTGCGCAATAATGTGATGTGTGCAATCTGCTTGTGTGCATTAAAGTCATGTGTGCAATGTGTTTAGCCATGTGCGCAAACGTACGTTTGTATTTTTAACTATTACATGTGCGCAATAATGCTTGTAGGCAATCGGGAATGTCGGCAAACGAAGCTGTAGGCAAAATGTTGTGAGCAAACGAAGCTGTTGGCAATCGGGATTGTAGGCAAACGGAGCCCTCCCGCGTGAACGTGGTAACTGTCAACTCGCTGTGTTTACAACAAGATGCACTGTTATCCTTTGAGTGTAGAAAGGTGTAGAGGTGCGCGATGGCTGGAGATGGCGCGCACCTCTACACCTTTCTACACGCAAAGGATAGCAGTGCATCTTGTTGTAAACACAGCGAGTTGACAGTTACCACGTTCACGCGAGCATTACTTCTGTAGTAATTTACGATAATTCTGCTAGACTCCCGTTTACGCGGAGTGAATTATCGTAAACGATAATTTGAGTCACTTACTACAAAAGTAACGCTTGCGTAAACATAGTAATGTGACTTATTGTGTATTGTTAATAATAATTGCACATTTTTAAGTATGTGAGTAAAAAGAGTAAAGTTAAGTGTATTTAAGTGAAGTTTGTGAGAGAAAACAATAACACGAGTGAGTAAACGTCCTTGCATGTGTGTGCGTGTATCATTGTAATTATCGTTATCCAATGTTATTGCCAGTTCTGAAAATCTATGCATAACGCGAACTGTAGATTTTCTGTGCTGGCAGTAAATATTGGGACGCAGCTCGATCCATTGATCGATCGACTGATCGCGCAGCGGGCACCCGACGTAAGCGCCCGCGTCTAATGGTGAGTCGCGCCGCTCCTGTCTACCTCCTGTACTCGGCCAGCGATAGGGTAAGTATTTTGCTTAATAACTCAGAAAGTAAGCTTCGGACAAAATTTTGCAAAAGGAAAAGTCGTCTCAGAATTTTGTCACGAATCTGTACTTTCAACGGTAAAAGGTTGTTTCGAATTACCCTGTATATCCATTTCGAAATTTTATTACTATTTTTTAATTGTTTGTTAGAATGCAGCCTATGATAATTCCACCTGAAAATTAGCTTATTGTAATTTATATAATGTTTTCTCGTATTTAAAAAACACTTACCTTTGGTAGGACTCGAACTCGGGACCTCTGGATCGCGAGCCGACTGCCTTACGTGATAGACTACTTCTTAATTTGATGAAAGTGTTATATATTGTCTACATATGTCTGCGGAATAGTCAGTACTATGTCTATCAGTGCTTACAGTACTGGCAGTACTACAAGCAATAATACTCATTAGTACTTCAAAGTGTTGAAATGGTATCAGTACTTATCAGATTAATATTCAGAGTACTATCATGATAGTACTGCCAGCACTGTAAGAACTAATAGGCACAGTACTGACCGTTCTGCAATATTCATGAGTATTAACATACTAAACTATCAATACACTATATATTTATACTACAGTACTGAAAAAAACCTACTTTTTTTTCTTCAACATTACTATGTGCAGTCAGATCTCCAAACTTGTACTATAATTTTATATTTGCATCATAATTTTGCTTATAAATTTTATACAGTGTTGTAAAACGTGTTCAATTTTTTATATTTATACCACAAATGTTTGAATTTGTTATATTATATATACTAATAGATCTTAAAAAATTATTAATAATTTATTAAAATTTTGATATTACTTCTTAATTGTATAGAGTAACATAAGGGTGATTCAAAATAAGTATATTGTCCCGAAAATCTCACATTCTTGACGCGATTCTAAGACGATTTTTCCTCTACAAAAAATTTTCCCGAAACTTAGTTTTTATTATTTTCTTAAATTTTTTAAATTTAAAAAATTTTAAAAATTTTTTAAAAATAAAGCCAGTAAAATTTATAAGCAGTATACCCGGAACTACGAGTTATTAAAGTAAATAATTACCTTATCACATGTACAGGAGGTAGGCCTAGGCAAGGGCGGCGCGACTCACTTTCGCGAGCGCTTATGTGAGGCCAGGTGAGGCACCTGCAGCGATCAACTGATTGTTGCACACATCTTTGGTAATTATACAGAATAACTAACACAGCTCGGATTACTTTGACCTTGACATATGTTGTCAAGGACATGATTCTGAGTAACTTTTCCCTTTAACTTAATCGGCGGTCGCTACTTATTAAAAAGTTATTAACAAATAAAGTTTGACAAATACAGTAGTTATTTTGAAATAATTTGTTAAAGCAGAGAACAGTTGGTATATAAAAAGTACATATTTATATGTACGATGAATAGTCGTATATAGGTTAGTGACGCGCTTTAAACAGTTAAATACTTTTAAAGCGCGTCACTAACCTATATAAAGTCGCTACATCTTGTCGGTATGACAGGTCTCATAACCTGATAGTCGTCAACTTTAACTGTTGGAAGGTGATGGCGGATGTATAGAGAGACGGACGTGTTTTCGTTGGCGGGATATACTGACAGTGCTAAAGAGATATTTTGTAGCGTTGAGGCAGGTGTGGGTTGTGGCAGGAGTACGAGGAGGCTTTCCAGCGTGTAGGGAAGGAGAGTTTTGATATATCCGAGTCCCCCTCCGGTGGGGGAACTCATCTCAAGACATGCCGAAAGAGAGTTTAGGTTATGGCAAGAAGGGAGGGGAAGGCGATTTCGGCGGGAAATAGAGAAGAAGCGATAAGGTGCATAAAAAGGAGAAAGCAGTCAATGGATCTGTAATGGCAGGTATACAAGAACTAAAGGAAATGGACAGAGAATTGCTTCGCAAGGACAAGGGAGATAAGATGATAGCAGATCCACGCAGCGATGAAGAGATGGAATCGTCAGACGAAGATATAAGTAACGATGGGATAATTCGCAAGGAAGATCAGATGAGTAAGACTAACGTGAACAGCAGCGGTAAGATAACAGAGCGACAACATAAAGTATATGTGCAAGAGCAAGGTAAATTGGTAGGATTAAATAAAGATACTCATAAGAATGCTCAAGGAGACGAAAATAAGGGCTGTGATAAATTTGAGTCTGATTTTTCAGGGCTATAAAATAGTCCATTGCAAATTAAATGTTGATAAGGTATGTAACAATAAAGAGATGAATAAGATAAAAATATTAGATGCGTTACATAAGACAAGAAGCTTTCCAGATATTTTTGATATGGATCAATTTAATCTCGCTAGTCTAAAGTTTAAGAACATTGTAGATGCGAATCTGTGTTTGGAAAATATTGATAAGGAACTAAAAGGATATATGCAAGGTTATATTGACAACAGATCTGTTTCGTGCAAAGGAGTAATAGAAAATTGGCCTTTTGATATTCCAAAGTTGTGGGCCGAACTAGTCGACAAGGAAGATATTATACAGATGGAAAATATGACTCGTAAGAAGTATGATAAGGACAATAATACGTTTTCTATAGAAGAGATGAGAAATATTATTATTACAATTAAGGGCAATAAGTTACCTGATAGGTTAGGTATATATGATAATATGGGCTTTATTAAGGTTAGGCCCTTGGTCGATGCGGTTAAGCAATGTTATAAGTGCTATAGATATGGACACACTAAGGTCGTTTGTAAAAGTGAGGAGAGATGTGCAATATGTGGATAAAAGTCCCATGGAGCATGCAATTATGAAGCTTGTTGCAGAAAACTGTAGCGGCGAACATAGATCACGTACAAGGGTTGTTTTGGAAATAGAGACATCAAGGTTATTATGGCATTTAATAATGTGTCATTCCATGAAGCCAAAAGAATTCAGGCTGGTAAAGAGAATAAACCAGAAAGTGAGTATGATAGGTTTATTAAGCCAGAAGCATGGCCGGAGCTACCCAAGACATACGCTAATACAATTAAAAAGGACCCCCCAGCGTAAAGGGCACCAGTCAGGACTGTAGCGCAGGAACATCGGTTACCACACGTCAGAGTAATGGAGTCTCAGGTGGATGTATATAGAAACAGGTACGATAAGACTAGTTACCTTAAGATTAATAATAAGGAGTTGAATACTTCTAAGAAGCGCGTGATAGTTGATAATAGTACAAAGAAGTATTATAGCAAATTTAATACAAGAGAGGGGGAGATTTCAAAGGATAAAAGAGGTCTAGTTTTTAATTGTTCTGATAATGAAAGCGAAGAGGAAAGACTAAGTAGGAAAAGAAGAAGAAGAACGCAGGAATTGCAAGAGTCCAACGATGTTCTGTTGGGAATATCGTGAAACTTATGGAGTCTTCACAGGAATTTAGAAAACTGTTGCTGAATATCACCCAGCAAGCAATGATGCAGCGAGGTATCGAAGGAGAGGAAGGTGAAGAAAGAAAGCAATGGCAACCAGGCGGAAGATCAGTGTACGATGGTAGGAATATTGTTACAGACGAAAATGCATTTAGTAGAGAACAGTCAGGTTTAGAAGCAAATGAAATGGAGGTGACATGCAGGTTATTGGTGAAGTAATGGCGCCAAGACAAATATATGGTTAAAGTTTTGCTATGGAATGCTCGAGGTTTGAGGAATAAAAAGTATGAACTGGATGCACATATAGGTGATTATGATATAGTTGTAATAACAGAATCGAAAATGAATGATGTACGAAGATTACACTTTGCAGGTTATAATGTTATTTGCAAGGAGAGTATGGGATACAGTGGAGGAATAGTGATTATCATAAAAAATGATATAGAATATAATGAAATCAAGGATCTGAGTGTGAGATCGGATTCTTTTGATATCTGTGGTGTCAAAATAAATAATACAGCAATAAAGTTTAATATTATCAAGAGGACACGGTAGTGTCTCGCGCCAAGTACGCGCGGAGCGAGACAGCCGTGGCTCTATATACGCGACGCGACGAGTTGCGAGTACCTGAGATTTGAGATCTCGATAACCAGCGAACGGATCGAGTTCTAACTAGGCTTAATGGATACCTGGGACCAAATTTATATAAGAAAAGTGTTTTTATTTTTCCGCTACGTGCCCTACGAGCGGAGATATTACGATGCAAAGGATAAAGTGTGAAATTTTCAGTTAAGATACGTCATCGTCGTCGTCGTCATCATCGTCCCGGACCGTCACTTTCATATTCTCGCCACGGTGCGCCGCGGCGCCACTGTTTCGTGTCACTTTTATTTTCCATTAGAGCAGCGAAGTATCGCCAGCGGTGCACATGTCTTCACTATCGGTAAAATAGATTTTCTCTAAATAAATCGCGTTCGCGAGAGAAATCGATCGAGTCATCATCACACGCGTCAAAGTGAGTGATCAGTCAGGTTAACGTGTCATGTTATATTGACACCGCAGGGAGGATTGATTCGAACAATCCTTTGGGCTTATAAATAAATCGCGTTCGCGAGAGAGAGCGAGATCGCCAGCGGCTAGTCTCGAGCGTCTCCATAACAACGGAAGAGACAGCATGTTTATGTGCAGTGACGTGACTAACGTGTACGTCAGTTGGTGTGCGAGGCTGTGTTTACCTACATTTATCGTAATGTTAAACTCCTTGCGACGATCGTAAAGCTCGACAGCTGTAACCTTATTATATGAGATGACTCAACTTGAACTCGGAAGATTGTGACACTTGGCTAGCGTTACAACAGTATAACCTAACATATCGGCCTTCTCGACGCGCGAAGAAAAGTGTGTTTATAGTTACATATATTAACATAGATATATTGTTTACGACAGCTTCTTTGCTTACGATCACGATTGCAGCATTACGATGGATCGTAAGCTCATCACGATCGTAACGTTTATCGGGACAGTTGTGTATGAATTATTAAGGTGCGTCTACATCTATCGTAACGCTTGCGATCGTGGTCGTAAGCAAAGAAGCTCTCGTAAACAATATATCTATGTTAATATATCTATCTATAAGCACTGCACTCTTTTCTTCGCACGTCGAGAAGGCTGACAGATTAGGTTATTGTTGTAACGCTAGAACAAGTGTCGTTATAGTCAGAGTTTAAGTTGCAACTCATCGATGAGGTACGATAACTGTCACGACGATCACAATCAATTATTATCGATCATTGGATAGTCGGTAAAATTACATGGTAAGTTTTTAATAAATTACTTAAAAAGTTAGAATATTTTAGTATTGTATTTCGTGCTTTTAAAAAAATATTATAAATTATTATTACCTTCTTCTTTTTGCAGGAGAGATTTTTATAATATAGAACTACGGATGTGTATATAGAACTGTGATGTAGTGACACGCGGGCGTGTCAATAACATATGATAATAAGAGTAATTATATACATAGGATATCGTGTGTGAGAAGAAAACGCGAATATTTATTACTTGACTCTTCTATTTATTTCTATCTCGACGAGACTAGAAAAATGACGGATGAGCGGAATTTTCGTTCGCAGTATTATGAGAAAGTAAAGTCATCTAAGTTCCATTTGCTCCTTCAAATCGAAGCAACAATTATATACTAGCTATATAAGAATTCCTCCGTCAGATTGCCACTGAATGATTAGAATATTATTATTTCTTTTAAATGGCAGGTTGGTTTTCGCAGCGTCGAAGAAAAGAAGTCGTTGGAGATATTATTGAAGGAAGCGCCCGCTTGACTAAGACAAAGCTGAAGCAGTTTTGCTTAAGATTCACTTGTACCTGCTATGTATAGAAAATTTCCTAGTGGAAAGTCTTACTCGACGTTGTACCGGTTTACGCAGAGTCAGGGGTTCATAATGACCCAGCGTACAGCGGAATTTCAGGATTTACAGAGAGCACTGAGAGTCACCAATATCATAGACGACTTTACGAAAACCTCATCTAATATTTCTAGCGATGTGGCTGTTACGCAAAAGAAGAGAAAAAGTTGATATGACTGCTCAATTGGAATCACCGTTATACAGGTTTATCGCATTATTTAATATCGTTTCAGACTTTTAAACTCATATTTAATTTTTTAATTTTAATTGAGATCCAGAATTTATTTCGATAGCTTTTTTTTGTAAATCTTGAAAGACTTATTGGCTCTATAAATTCATAGATACTTTGTATGTCTAGCCAAAAATATAATATTGTAACAGAATTTTGTCTATTTTAGAGCTATGAGCAATTTGTGCAAGTTGAAAAGCTGCAGAAAGAAGTCGGAAAATTGCAAGACTGTACATACGCACTGTTGGAAAAAGAGGATATAGAATTATACAAGCATCTCGTTAAAATTGATGCACTTTATAATCTTCCATACAATGCGTGGTTATATTCATGTTTCGCTGGCATAATATCCAATGAATCTATTGCTAAGTACGTATGTAATGAGTTGTATATTGCAACTTTATTAGTGAATTTTGATACTGGTAATAGCACTCGTAGAATTACTAGAATATTTATTTGTTATAAGATATGGGATAAAATACCTGTCGGAGCATATCAAATTTTAATTTACGTTGCCGTTGTTACGTTAACCACCTTGAGGCGTCTATTATTAAGATGTGAAAGCATAGGTCATGTATTAGATACTATTAGTAATGTAAGACTACTGGTTAAATTACAATGCAGTAATATAATGTAATAGGTATGTTTTCTCAGATTTTACATTTTGTTTTAGATAATAGAGGAAACGTCAGAGGCGATAGTCAATAAAACAACTAAATCAATGCAACAAAGTGGAACAACTCAACAAGTTGATATGTATCTCACGAAGCATAGTTAATATTTTATACCACACAATATAAAAATGTATTATATTCCATACATAGATACATTATGGATATATATATTATGCGACGAAGTTATGGATATTAAGTTTGTTCTCATTTTTCGAATTTGTCTCACATTTAAATGCTAGAAAACGGAAACTAATTTTTATCATTATTTTCATAATAACTTTAATACATGGACATTAATTATACCTCTGTGAAATTGGCTGTACCTATAATAGATTAAGGAATTGAAATTAATAATTAATTCAAATTAAAAAAATGTATTTTGTAGCTGTTTGTTGTAATGATAATTTGTTTGTAGCTCCAACTATTGAAAGATACGTTTGGAAATATTTTGAAAAAAATAATCGTCACTCGATTTTGAAGTAAAAATTATCCGTCTTTTTCACCTACGTTGATTCGTAAAATCTTCCGTGTGCTTCTATCGTGTCGTTTATACGTAGATATGAGAGTGTTATTACTGTTATTATTAGCGATAATATGTTCGACAAGGACACCGAATCAGTGGGAAAGTGTTAGAAATTGAACAGAAAATAGGTGACGGAATTACCGACCGAGAAAAGATAAAGTAGAAATCGAATAGATCAAATCGAGTATCTCTTGTGAACGCACCACGAATGGCAGGCGGCGCCACTTCCTGGCTCGCAACTTGGAAAGTGAACGAATCGGAACGGGTGGACTCGAATCATCCACGCGGAAAAGAAGGAACGGTTTCCTTCTTAAGGCTATTCTACAATTGCGTAAGCGTAGAGTTGTAGGAGTAGGAGTAGTAGTAGTCGTGAATTTTGTACAACGGATCAATCTACAATAGAGTAAAGATACGTTGTAAACTTGATTACAGCAACCTGCAATCAGAGTGCAGTTTTGTGTCTCAAAACTTAGAGCAGTACTTTCTTCGTGTTCCATGATGAAAACGATGAAAACCAAAAACACACTACAATAAAAAGAATAATTTCCAACTTGAGATCTTGAGAGTTGTTTTCACGTGTATTTCGACACAGCACTCTGATTGGTTGGCTCTTACGTTCACATCTGTTGTAGTCGTGAAAGATGAAGTTCAACCATCTTCCACAACACGCTCTACAACCGGAAGTACCGCTTTACAACCACGCCTACAACACTCTTACAACTACTTACGACCACGCTTACGCAATTGTAGAATAGCCTTTATTCTTGTAACGATAGTCGAGTAGTGACGACGGACGTGTGATTCGTCCTGAGATTGTTCTTTGTACTACCGAGTCAATTATACGAAGCGTGTGCGAGTCGCGTTACAGCGAACATAGCGTATCGTCAATCCACCGATCCACTGAGGAACTGTGAAGATTGCGGAATTCGACGGGACCGAACGACTTGGAATACTGAGAGCGGGACGACGTGGCTTCGTCGCCATCTTACAGTAACGATCCTTCTGGAAACGAGCGAGGAAGAACCTTCGATTCATACGAGCGGTAAACTCTGTTCCCTACTATGTAGGCGCAGACAGAGTACATTCACAAGGTGAGGAGAATGATTCTGGAACAGGAACGTTGCGATCGACGGGTTACGTTTGTTATACTGACCCTTGGTAGTTCCAGGTGTGTCTCAGATTCTTTCTACGCACCACTGGCCATGGTGCCGTAACCGAGCGAGGAGTTTAGCTCACACGTTTATTCTTTCTGACTTAGACCGGTATTCATAGTCTTCAAGACCGTCTTAAGTAATGTCTTAAGACGCTAATACGGCTCTGTGATTGGTTCATGACATCTTAAGATTGAACTTAAGACGGTCTTAAATAACTATGAATACCGGCCTTAGTTAGGCGGCAGTGTGGTCTAGTGGTAGAGCGCCAGACTCACAATCCGGAGAACCGGGTTCGAGTCCACTTGAGTACACTGGAATTTATTTCCAGAAACTGCGCCCCCCATGCGAGAAAAATTCTCAAATGGGAAAAACTGGGCTCCGTCTTTCGGAAGAGACGTTAAACCGTTGGTCCAAATACTACATGGCAATATCCACCATGCCAGGGTGCTGTGGGCTAATCACCCGCACATCTGAATTTAAAGGGATTATGAAACCTCTAAGAGGAGGCCTAGGCCCGATCTGGGCTGTAGCGCCATTGATGATGATGATGATGATGACCGGCCTTAGTTTCTTTCACGGTAATTGTATTGAGCGCTGGATAACTGCGTGTGCGACCTGGCAAGGTATTTCTAATTTCTTTTGTATTCATTGCGACAGTACTGTGAATGAGAATCAGATCAATCTTTGAGTTTACAACGTGTTGGTATAACCAAACGTTTCTATTTTTCTTAACGGAACGACATTCTTTCTTTCTTGCGAGATACTGTAAAACGATAAGTTCTTATCTGTCGGTGTGACTAACGTAACGAGCTGTGATGAATTCCAAATAAATTGTGATTTCGAGCATAATTTGTATTCAAGGTAAACTGTATAATAATTACGAGAGTTTATGATTCTATTAAGATGACTATAACCAGATAGCCAAACCTGAGCAGCAGATTCTGAGCAGAGTCTGCATTAAATTTTTGGTATCAGAAAGGCAACAAATTTTCACGCAGAAACTGCTCTATCAGACGATGTTGTCAAACTGTAGCCAGAAATGCAACAGAGCCTGCTGACAGGCAATGTGAGCAGATTGGCAGCAGAAACCGGGCAGAGCCTGCACACATAAACTTGGCAGCAGATTGACGACAAAGATCGAGCAGAGCCTGCGTGCATTTGACCTGAGAA
>JASTWR010002323.1:0-22214 GCA_030770355.1 Harpagoxenus sublaevis
TCCGTCCAGACCTGTCCGCTGCTCACGACTTCCAGTCCCGATCCTGCTCCTAGCAATCACCAGCCGTGTCGACGAGGTTGAGAGTACTCAGTCTCTATTCGGGAGTTCCCGTACGCCGACATCGCTTTCCTGAGTCCCGGTCGCACTGGTGAGGTTGAGCGTACTCGTCTCTTCCGAGAGTTCTCGGTTACCAGTGCCGCCGTTCCTCGCACGCTAAAAGTCCGACGTCCCGTACGGAGCGTTCTCCGTACGTCGGGCGTACCCGCCGTGGCCTTTTGCTTTCCTCGACGTGTACCGTACAGAGCGTGCTCTGTCCTGGCAGGGTGTTCCCGGTTGCCGTCCACGTGTACTGCGGAGGAGAGTACTCCTCCCAGTCGGGTGTACCCGATTACCGCAGCTTCCTGGTATTATATCCACGATCCTCGTGCCGCGTATCCACACGCCATTTTGCACGCATTCGCCCGTGCGAAATTATACACGCCTTCGTGTCATCTATCGCGCGCCTACTCGCACCGCGTGCACGCCTTGCGCCTTTGCTAATGGCAGCTACGCGAATCTCCGAAATTAGGCGTCCGCCCACTTACCGCGGTACTTTCACATTCACATGCAGCCGCCCCGCGTAGACTATGCGACGCGCCCATCGATCGCGAGTCAAAACAGCCCGCTAGCTACCCAGCCGCGAGCCGATTCACCGTAAATTCGGGAAACTAACGACAGGCCCCGCTTTTGCGCTACCACCCAGAGTGTATTTTATAAAACACGAATTAATACTTGTAAAGGACTGTAATAAGTATACGAAACTCGCCGAATAAAATGGTAGGTAAACCAGCTATTTAATTAGAGCGAATAAATTAAGAGTTAACCAGGAGTAGTCCGAGTATAAACCTGAACATAAGCGCTCTTTCCTCCGCACCTTTTTCTCGACCCTGACCACGCCGCGAGCTACGATCCGAGCTTCGAGAATACAGGTTGTTTTATGGCGCCCGAACAGGGACTAGACCGGAAGGAAAAAGCGCCGGGTATCGAAAAAATGAAGGAATACTATTACCGACTTAATAAAACCGAAATAATTGCGGAAATGGAGACACTCGGTCTCGACACGGAGGGCAGCCTTGACGAACTCCGCCGACGATTAAATAGATACATCGAAGAAAATCCCGAGATGTTTCAAGCGGCCGCAAATTCGATTACACAACTACCGTCGCTCACAATACCATCGTTAACGTTTACGCCGGCCGCGGTATCTTCTGACACACCGTGTACGGTTGTTCCCGCCGGAGGACCATCGAACGTCGCCCCGTCAAACGCGCAAATTATAAATCAAATGCGCAAATGGGGTCTACATTTTGAGGGGAAAGATCCGTGGGCCTTTCTCGAACGCGTTGATGAGCTCCGCGCCGCGTACGAATTTTCAGATTCCCACTGGCTTCGCGGGTTACCTGAATTATTCAAAGGAGATGCCCTGTTATGGTACCGCAATAACCGCGAGACCTGGCTAAGCTGGGCGGATTTCATCGCGGACTTTAAAGAAACGTTCTTACCGCGCCGGTATCGACTTCAACTCGTCAACGAGATTCGCGATCGGACACAAAAAGACGGGGAGCCATATATTAAATACGCGACGCACATGCTCGCACTCATGCGGCGGGCGGGGGGATACTCCACCGAGGAGCAAGTAGAACAACTATACGAAAATCTCCACCCGGATTATCAAAATCGAATATGGCGAAGCGATGTATGCACCCCCCGCGAGCTTCAACAACGCGCGAGCGAATTCGAAAGAATACAACAGAATCGCAAGAAGCGTACGCCCGCGAAAAATAACGACCGAAACGCCGATTACCGCCGCGACCTACAACCGCCACGAATGTTGCTGGCGGTGTAAGCAGCGCGGACACACCCGATTCGACTGCCGACGACCCGCGAAACGGTTTTGCTCGCAATGCGGCAAAGATGGCGTCCTTACGAAGGACTGCCACCCGCCACCGGGAAACGCCAACGGGACCGCGGAAACTCCGGCCGCCCCCCGGTCCTCACCGTAAATTTCTTGCCCCGGCCGCACCTCGATATACAATTACGCGGACGAAAATTGGCCGCACTATTGGATACCGGATCCGAAATATCATTCGTAAACGAAGATACCGCTCAGCTCGCCCGCACACTAGGTCTTTGACGTCGTGCCGGAAAATGGGGTAGTGCAACTGGCCAACGGTCAGCACATTACCCTTCCCGGTTACGTTCGTATTCCGATACGGACAACGAGGCGCACGATATGGCATACGTGCCGGGTTATGCCGAACCTCGAAAGCCCGCTGCTACTGGGGATAGATTTTTGGGCCAAACTCGGCGGTACGATTCCGGAACCCCCGAAAACCGCCGCTTCACGGCAAAACCCCGAGACCGCCGCCTCGAGGGGATTGGCTCCGCGCAGCCCGGAGGGAGAAAGACGGTTACGCGAATTTCTCGAGCAAGAGTTACCGTTATTCAAAACCATAGACGGTCCAACGAAAAGAGCCGCGCACGAAATCCGCCTTAAGCCGAATGCCGGGCCTATTAAACAGCGGTACCGCCCGCGCAATCCGGCCATGCAGGCCATCATAGACGCCGAGGTCGAGAAAATGGAGCACGACGGGATAATCGAACGATCACACAGCGCGTGGAGTTCGCCCGTCGTGGTAGTAAAAAAGAAAGACGGTAGTCATCGGTTTTGTATCGATTTTCGCCGCGTCAACGACGTTACCATACCGGACGCGTATCCACTGCCACACATCACCGCCACTCTCGACAAACTGCGCGGCGCAAAGTATCTCACTACACTCGATTTAAAGAGTGGTTATTGGCAAGTACCGCTTACGCCGTCAAGTCGACCGGTCACCGCGTTTACTGTACCCGGGAAAGGACTATTCCAGTTTCGCGTCATGCCGTTCGGTTTACACTCCGCGCCTGCCACGTTCCAACGGCTCCTCGATACCGTTCTGGGGCCCGAACTCGAACCGCACGTATTCGTGTATTTAGATGACATTATCATCATAAGTGAAACGTTCGAAGATCATCTCCATATATTACGCGAAGTGTTCCGTCGCCTACGCGAGGCGAACTTAAGGATTAAACCCGGACAAATGTCGATTCTGTGTAGATCAGCTACGATACCTCGGACACATAGTCGACCGCGAAGGGATCCGTACCGACCCCGAGAAAGTAAAAAGCCGTCGCCAAGTGGGAACAACCACGCACGGTAAAACACGTTCGACGAATTTTTAGGGGTCGCCTCATGGTACCGGCGATTTATTCCGGACTTCGCGACAGTAGCCGCGCTGCTCACCGCGCTGACACGAAAGAACGCCCGTTTCACCTGGGGGCCGGAAGAAAAAAACGCGTTCCAAAAATTAAAGAACACGCTAACGACCGCGCCGGTCCTCGCGTGCCCCGATTTTACCCGCCGGTTCATTCTACAGACCGATGCAAGCACGACTGGCCTCGGAGCCGTTTTAACGCAAAATTTCGCGGAGGGGGAACGCGTCATCGCATACGCAAGTCGTACACTCAATCCGGCCGAACGAAACTATAGCGCTACCGAGCTCGAATGCCTAGCCGTGATATGGGGAATCCGCCGGATGCGAGATTACCTCGAAGGCTACGCCTTCACGGTGATCACCGATCACCAGTCTCTCCGCTGGTTGCAGAAACTCGATGCCCCCACCGGGAGACTGGGCCGCTGGGCATTCGAGCTCCAGCAATATGACATGGAAATCAAATACCGAAAGGGGTCCCTAAATCGAGTCGCGGACGCACTATCACGCCAGCCCGTCGCCGCCGCTGTTACACCCGCGCCTCATTGTCCATGGTACCGCCGCATCTCTCGCGCCGTACAAAACACACCACGCGACTATCCGGACTACGAGATCCGCGACGGGAGATTATTTCGACACGTGCTCCATAGTCTCGACTTCGTAGAAACTCCCGCCGAAAGCCAGTGGAAACAATGCGTGGCCAAAGAAAACCGGCTAGAAATTCTTCAACGGAACCACGATGCATCCACCGCCGGACATCTCGGGATCGCGAAAACAATAGCGCGGATCGCGAAATACTATTATTGGCCCGGCATGTTCCGGGAGATCGCGAAATATGTGCAAGGCTGCCCCCAATGTTTGAAACACAAAGTAGCGCAAAGGCGCCCAGCAGGGGCATTACACGCCACACTTGTCGCGCGCCCGTGGCAACAAGTAACACTGGACCTAATAGGACCGCTTCCGCGATCAAAAAGCGGGCATACATGGCTTCTAACCATGCAAGATCGTTTTTTCAAGTGGCTTGAAATGCGCCCCCTGCGCCGCGCCACCGCATCGGCCGTTACCAAAAGTATCGCGGAAGCAATCCTATTTCGCCACGGGTGTCCCGATATAATCCACTCCGATAAATGGCACGCAGTTAAAATCCGCGAAATTAGGGAAAATGCTCGCCGCACACCACGTACACCATACCTACACGCCTGTACACGCGCCCCACTGTAATCCGGTCGAACGAACGAATCGCGTTATCAAGACTATGATTTCACAATATGTAGACAAAAATCATAAAAACTGGGACGAGCGCATCCCCGAATTACAATTTGCGTACAACTCCGCGAAGCACGACGCTACAGGATATACACCCGCTTATATAATTTTCGGCCGCGAACCAACCTCCCCTCTCAATCGAGATGCGGCCCCGAACGTCGCCGCACCACCCCAGGACGAAACGCGACGACACCTTGAGGAGGCCTTCGAACTCGTTAAAATCAATCTCGCGCACGCTTTCCAACGACAGCAAAAATACTACGACTTACGTCGCCGATTGTGGAAACCGAAAATAGGAGAGTGCGTCTGGAAAAGGGAATACCCACTCTCAAATAAAGCCGCCGCGTTTAACGCAAAACTCGCGCCAAAATTCAGAGGCCCCCTCGAGGTACGACGCATCGTATCGCCTGTAATAGTAGATTTACGCGATCGCGGCGGGAAGTGGATCCGCCACATCCACATCCAAGATTTGAAACCTGCGCCGGCCGCCCCACCACCAGAGGACGACGACAACGTAAGCGACGCCGAAGACAACGACGACGAAAACAGCGAGACGCACGCTAACGAAAACAACAGCGACTTCGAAACAAAGGATAATAATAACAATACGGCCACGGAGGACGATGACGAGACAGAGGAGCGGTAAATATCAATACCCCCTCCAGCTAATGAAGTCACAAAAGTATACGAGAAACCGCTTATAATTGCCGAAAAATAAAACGACAAGCACAGAGAGATCGCAGCCGTCACCATGAGCACGTCGACAGAGAACTCCATCGAGCAAGACATCGTGGCAGAGATCAATGCTCTGCTAGCCGAGCCGATCGAGTACGATCCGGCGAACCCCGACTTCGGGGCAACATGGACCCGGTTGTTTAAACCCGGAGCAGTCGCCACCACCGCCGCCACCACTGAGGCAACGGGCCAGACGCCGGCCAAAAGGAGCATCCCCGTCGTGGGATGCAAACGCCAGCGATCAGACCTCCAGCAGCAACAGAAGCTCAGCTGGCTGATTTCGACGCCGCCGCCGCTGCCCAAACGAAAAGTGGCCCCAACAAAGCCGAGGAAAAATGTCACGGTACCGAGCGTGGCCACAACCACATGGCCCGCACCAACCATGCCGAAGGCCCTGGTCGGGCCTCCAGAGAGTACCACGGCCGTAACAACAGCATCGTCAGCAGCCACCGCTCCGCCGAAGGAAGCACCACAGCCCACAGCCACCAACACGGGGGAAACTGAGGTCCTCCTGGCCAAGGGCCCGGAACCACATCCGCCGATCCAAGTCCAGGTGGAGCCCGGACACATTGTGCTGGTGCCACACTTCGCCGCACATGTGTCCCGGCATTACAAGGCCCGGTCACAGGGAGGAAAGTGGCACATTCGATTCAATCGGACTGGCACCGTTCGCAGCATCCGAAGAATGTTCTAAGCGCCAAGTTCGCGCTGTCCTAAGGAGGGGGGTGATGTAACGATGCACCCCGAAATGTGCATCGTCCCGGCCGTTCACCAGCCGAGCCGCCCGACCGACCACCCGTCGGGCGAAGACAGGGGGCGGAATGCCCCCACATATCTTTTAATCTAAATAAAGTCGGCGCACTCGCCGCCGGATATCGATTCGGCGCGACCGATCGATATCCGAGAGCGCCCGAAAACGTATCGAGCATTTTCGCGACTCCGGAGCGCTCGACGCCCCTACTCCGGCTTGACATCCCCGCCACGTGCGTCTTCACGTCAACGCTACCCCCGCTACCGAAGTAATGAGCCCCGGGGGTATAAAAAGGCAACAAATTTGCCTAATTGTCAGACTCCGTCGTGAGACAGTCATCCGTCCAGACCTGTCCGCTGCTCACGACTTCCAGTCCCGATCCTGCTCCTAGCAATCACCAGCCGTGTCGACGAGGTTGAGAGTACTCAGTCTCTATTCGGGAGTTCCCGTACGCCGACATAGCTTTCCTGATTTCCGGTCGCACTGGTGAGGTTGAGCGTACTCGTCTCCTCCGAGAGTTCTCGGTTGCCAGTGCCACCGTTTCTCGCACGCTAAAAGTCCGCGTCCTGTACGGAGCGTTCTCCGTACGTCGGGCGTACCCGGCCGTGGCCTTTTGCCTTCCTCGACGTGTACTGTACAGAGCGTGCTCTGTCCTGCCGGGTGTTCCCGGCTACCGTCCGCGTGTACTGCGGAGGAGAGTACTCCTCCCAGTCAGGTGTACCCGATTACACGCAGCTTCCTGGCATTAAATCCACGATCCTCGTGCCGCGTACCCACTCGCCATTTGCACGCATTCAACCGTGCGAATTATACACGCCTCGTGTCATTATATCGCGCACCTACTCGCGCCGCGTGCACGCCTCGCGCCTTTCTAGGGCATTTACGCGAATCTCCGAAATTAGGCGCCGCCCACTCACCGCGGTACTTTCACTTTCTAGCGCCGCCCCGCGTAGACTATCGACGCGCCCATCGATCGTGAGCCGAAACATCCCGCGAGCTACCGCCGCGAGCTACCGCCGCGAGCCGTGTCCGTAAATTCGGGAAACTAACGACGCCCCGCCTTGCGCATATTGTGTCAAACACAGATGGTAATACGTACACGAACTCGCCGTATAAACTGTATGTAAACCAGTTATTAAAAACGAATAAATTATCTTTAAACCAGATCTTTGAATATAGACCCGAGTATAAGCGCTTTTTCCTCCGCACCTTTTTCTCGACCCTGACCACGCCGCGAGCTACGATCCGAGCTTCGAGAACACAGGTTGTTTTAATATTGTCTCAAAAAGTAATTGTTGCACTACTTTGATGAAAAATCTTTACATAATTGTGTCAATTAGAAAAAGAATGTATGATAACAATTTTATAAAATTAAAATTTTTTATTTAAATCCAACAAAGGAATGTAAGATATTTAAATACAACGTTTATATTTGTATTTTTTTCAATAAAATAAAACGTTTAATTACAAACAATTACAGACAGAGGTCTGAAAGATATAAACAATTATAACATTACAAAATATACATGATTTATTAAAATCAATACATTTTTCTTGTAAAAAAAACTTGGCGCTGCTAGACCTCGAAATATAATTATTATTATTATTACTCCTATTGCATTATTCCTTGAACTATTTTTATCAGACCACAGACAGATTACCTTTAAGCTGGCTAAAGCCAGATCTGAAGAGAACAGAGTGAGGGACCCCAAAAGAACTGATTGGGCCTCTTACCGAGAGGACCTATCAGTCAGTCTAAGGGACTTTCCCTAAAGACATGGGACCGCACAAGAGATAGAGCTCTGCGTAGACCACCTGCAAAGAGCTCTGGTAAGCAGCTTTGAGAAGAACTGTCCGAAAAGGACAGTTAGAAACACCAGGAGTACCTCCTGGTGGAGTCCAAGGCTGCGGGACCTCAGGGACGCGGTCCGCCGTTCATGGAATAGGGCCAGGAACACGGGCCGCCGGTCTGACTGGGACCTTCATAGAAGGGCTCAAAAGGACTACGGAGACTGTGTAGTAAGGGCGAAAAGGAAGAGCTGGGAAAGATTCTGCGAATCAGTGGAGGGCATGCCCGAGACCGTTAGACTATGCAGAGTTCTGGCCAGGAACCCGGACGCAGCCCTGGAAACCATCTGTCTCGCTGACGGGACGATGGTGACTGGGGAACGGTGTCTGACACACTTACTGGAAGCTTCCCGGGCTTCCGGAAGGAGTCGGAGGACTAGGCGTGGCAAGGAATTCCGGCGCTACGGAGAGCGCGTGGAGGTGATTGGGCGCTTGCAGCCGAAATTGTCAGACCCGACAGGGTCAGATGGGATGTAATGGCCTACAAGCCCTTCAAGTCAGCGGGACCGAATGGGCCCCCTCTACAGGAGGGGCTGGAGCAGATCATTGGGCCCCTTACACGGACTTTAAGGGCTTGTCTGGCGCTGAGATACACGCCCAGCGCTTGGAAATTGGCAAGGGTGGTGTTTGTCCCGAAAGCGGGTAGGACAGGTTACACCTCTGCCAAGGATTTCAGACCAATCAGCCTGACGTCTTTTCTTCTTAAGACGTTAGAAAGGCTGGTTGATGTCGACGTGCGGGACGTTGTTTTTCTACGGCATCCGTTGCACATAAACCAGCATGCGTACCGCGCGGGTTACTCTACTGAGACCGCCCTCCACTCTGTCGTGTCGTTTATCGAGGGGCAGTTGGAGGAGCGGGGCTTTGTGGTGGGCACCTTCTTGGACGTGGAGGGTGCGTTCAACAACACTCCTCACGCAGTAGTATGTGAAGAGGCCGCTCGGAGGGGTGTCCTTGAGATGATCGTTGATTGGATCAGAGGCATGCTTGGACGGCGAGTAACGACCTCATCAGGATCGGTGAGAGTCAGCGGATGGGTGGAGAGAGGCTGCCCACAAGGGGGGGTTCTGTCTCCGCTCTTGTGGTGTCTGGTAGCTGATCGGCTACTCAGCACATTAAATGATAGGGGCTTCTTTACGCAGGGATATCCCGATAATTTGGCTATCCTTGTGCAAGGACCCTTCCTGGAGACGCTTCTGGAGCTAACACAGGCAGCTCTAGAGGTGGTAAAGGAGTGGTGCCGCAGGACCGGTCTATCGGTGAATCCACTGAAGACCGGGCTCGTGGTATTCACACGCAGGTACAAAGTGGGCCCTGTGGAAGGGCCTATTTTGGGGGGGAACAAGACTTGTTCCGACCGAGTCGGTAAAATATCTGGGGGTCACCCTAGATAGGAAGCTGACATGGAAGGAGCACCTCGAGAATCGCTGTAAGAGCATTTGCTCTTACTTCATGACGTGTAGGCGAACTTTCGGCCAGATATGGGGTCTGAAACCAAGGATGGTCTATTGGATCTACACGGCGATTTTCCGGCCCAGGCTTCTGTATGCATCGGTGGTATGGTGGCCTAGGACGCAGACAAAAACCGCCAGAATGGCTCTGGAGCACGTCAGGGCTCTGATTCTACGAGGGGCCCTAGGGGCGATGCGAACCACGCCGGTGGCAGCGATGGGGGTGCTACTAGGCATTGAGCCACTGCACCAGGTGGTGGTGGCTGCGGCGGCGGCCGCGGCTTACCGTCTGAAATGCGAGTTGAAATGGAAGGCTGGTGCTAGACACACAAGAATTCCAGGAACGGTTCTGGCTGGCCCCGTTTTCACAATGGGGCAAGACAGAATGCCGGCAATCCGCGTCTTTAAGAGGAAATACAGAGAGTACTTCCCTGAGCGCGAAGAGTGGAAGGACCCGAGAGGGCTGAATGCCTGGAATGGGGACATCTGGTTTACGGATGGCTCCAGAACAGGTGTTGGCTCTGGCGCGGGACTCTACTGTCCCCGAGATGGTACTAAGGAAAGTGTCCCACTCGGTGAATTTGCTACGGTATTCCAAGCGGAGACTGTAGCCATTATGAGATGTGCCCAAACCTTATTGGAGAGGAAGCGAAAGGGAGAGCGTATCAGAATCTGTTCGGATAGCCGGGCAGCGCTTGAGGCCCTCTGTGCTCCGAACTTTACTTCACGGCTGGTCTGGGACTGCAGTTGCACCCTGGAGGAGCTGGCGAAGAACAATAGTGTCATCTTAATGTGGGTTCCCGGTCATTCGGGGATCAAAGGTAACGAAACCGCCGACCAGCTCGCTAGAGCAGGGTCGGAGACAAGACTGCTGGGACCGGAGCCGGCCGTTGGGGTTCCCTTCAGCCTAAGCAGGAGGGCGATCCGGGGCTGGCTGCGGAACCAGCATCTTGATAGCTGGAGAGAGGAAACCAGGGGCAAATGCAGACAGGCCAGGGCTCTCTTGGGAGACTCCCCCAGGGAGGGACTGGCAGGAAGCGTTAGATCACTGAGCAGGAAGGATGCCAGGCTGGCAGTGCAGCTGCTGACAGGTCATGGCGTCCTGATCTACCACATGTACAAGTTGGGCTGTAGTAATACACCCGACTGTAGACTTTGTGGGGAAGAGGAGGAAACAAGTCTCCATATTCTTGCAAGGGGAGGGTACGACGACCGGGAAACGGATTTGAATGAAACTTATTCCTGTAGTAACCCTTCACTAACAGTGAAACATAGTAAAGCGCTAGCGCGCAACTCTCAACCGTTTTCGAGATAGAAATTTTTGAAAATCTTGCGACGCAAGTCTACCGGTTCGCTAGCGCCGAGATTTGACGAAGCAGCGTAGTCCCGCAGCTAAGGCGCGTGGCTGCTACACCGCCGGCCCGGGTTCGATTCCCGTTGATCTTTTGCAAATCTTTTTGTTTTATTTTTTTTATTTGCATTATTAATAAAAATGTTGAATTGAAACAAAATAAATCAATTTAATAATTTTAACAAAAAATAAACAAAATAAAGGGAAATGCTTACCTTCCCTTTACAAAATAATTTCAATACACAGTAATTAATAATAATTATTTCTCGCTGTTTCAAATGTTATAAATAAAGGACAATGGTTCATTGTAAGTTGGAGCACTTTTGAAATAATAAAACATAATAAACTATTTTTTATACTATTTAATCAATGAACAAGAATATAAAGAAATATATACATATATATGTATATACTGATAGTATATAGAAATATATTGTTTTTTTTTGTAGAAGGCTTTTAATGATTTATTCATTGTCACTTTCGATGCCCTGTGGATATCGTTCACAATGTCCTGCATGATAATTATCGTAAAAACATTTAAAACAAAGATATATCATACACCAGGCACATTTTATAAAAGAAAGAAAAATAGTTTATTATGTTTTATTATTTCAAAAGTGCTCCAACTTACAATGAACCATTGTCCTTTATTTATAACATTTGAAGCAGCGAGATTATAATTATTATTAATTACTGTGTATTGAAATTATTTTGTAAAAGGAAGGTAAGCATTTCCATTTATTTTGTTTATTTTTTGTTAAAATTATTAAATTGATTTATTTTGCTTCAATTCAACATTTTTATTAATAATGCAAATAAAAAAAAATGAAAAAAAAAAAAGATTTGCAAAAGATCAACGGGAATCAAACCCGGGCCGGCGGCGTAGCAACCACGCGCCTTAGCTGCGGGACTACGCCGCTTCGTCGAAGCTCTGCGCTAGCGAACCGGTAGACTTGCGTCGCAGGATTTTCAAAAATTTCTATCTCGAAAACGGTTGAGAGGTGCGCGCTAGCGCTTTACTATGTTTCACTGTTAGTGAAGGGTTACTACAGGAATAAGTTTCATTCAAATCCGTTTCCCGGTCGTCGTACCCTCCCCTTGTTAGTCAATGTCCGGCATACGCCAGGCAACGACTCCTTACGCTCGGCTCATCCTTTCTGGATCCCGAGCAGATAAGACAGCTACCGGTGGAGGGCCTGCTTCGCTTTTGGAGGAAGACAGGTCTCTCCTAACTGGGAGGCTGTTACTGCAGCGGGGAGGCACAATGGACTCGGTCTGCGTGCCGCCAGTAGGTCTTCGTTGGAGGACCACCCCCCAGTCTTATTATTATTATTATTACTTGGGTTGTAATATTTTTTTAAAATAAAGATATTACTTTGATTTTTTCGAGGTACAAATATATTTCTTCAATTTTTTCGAGGTACAAAGGTATTACGTATACCACCCGTTACTTAAGTTTTTTCGAGGTACAAAGATAACTACGTGTACCACTTGTTACTTAAGTTTTTTCAAGGTACACTACGCGTGCTTGGCGTCTTTTTTTTACTTTTTTGAAAAAGGTAATTTTGTACGGATATCATGCCTTTTTGTAATATTACGCATCTTATATAAACAGTATATTACAAATAAAAATTGTGCAAAACATATCAAAATGTACAAATAAATGTTAACTACGGCTAGATATGACGATCTCTTAGATTGGAAAATTACGGAAGTAATGGAATAAATTTTATCTGGTGTTTAAAATAAAATACATCAATGAGAGTCAATATTGTTCTTGTCAGTATTCGTAAAATAGATTAAGAATATGATTACGAGATTCTGATGATGCTATAAAAAGGGATAAAGATCAATAAAAACTAGAATATTTATTATATTTTTAATACCTCGAAAAAATCGAAGTAATATATTTGTACCTCGAAAAAATCCAAGCAATATCTTTACCTCGAAAAAATCGAAGTAATATCTTTACCTCGAAAAAATCGAAGTAATATATTTGTACCTCGAAAAAATCGAAGTAATATCTTTATCTCGAAAAAATTGAAGTAATATATTTGTACCTCGAAAAAATCGAAGTAATATCTTTACCTCGAAAAAATCGATGTAATATATTTGTACCTCGAAGAAATTCAAGTTATATATTTATTTTTTAAAAATATTACAACCCAAGTGACACATCACAAAATTGTGTTACCTTTTATTCAATTCAAGTGATTATCTATAAAAAAAAAAGAAATGATATCTTTAAATTGCGCCAATTAAAATTTTTTAAATCCAACAAGGGAATACAAGGTACTTAAACAATATGTATTTTTTAATAAAATAAAAGATTTAATCACAAACAATTACAGACAGAGGTATAACAGTACAAAATAAACATGTTTTATTAAAATTAATACATTTTTCTTGTAAAAAAAAACTTGGCGCTGCTAGACCTCGAAATATAATAAAGTACTATAATTTTGACTAAATAAGGACGATAAAAATAATTCAAGGAAGAATGCAATGAGAGTAATAATAATTATTATCAACGTGTGTATGTGCGAGCGAGTGATACGGGCAGTGACGGCGAATGATACGACTTATAATTAAGTATAGGATAAGTTTAAATTTTTAAGGCGTGCGTTGAATATTGTGAAAGCGATTAAAATTAAGTATAGGATAAGTTAACGTTTGTAAGGTGTCCGTTATATATTGTAAAACAATTAGAATTAAGTATAGGATAAGTTTACATTTGTAAGGCGTGCGTTGTCAAAGCGATTATGCGGAGTAGGTTTAAGATTACGTTTCTTTAGTATATAAGTTTCATTGTAAAAAAAAGTTTCTTGTAATTTTAATTTGTACTTAATGTAATTCGACATAATACTTTATTATATTTCGAGGTCTAGCAGCGCCAAGTTTTTTTTTACAAGAAAAATGTATTAATTTTCATAAAACATGTTTATTTTGTACTGTTATACCTCTGTCTGTAATTGTTTGTGATTAAATCTGTTATTTTATTAAAAAATACATATTGTTTAAGTACCTTGTATTCCCTTGTTGGATTTAAAAAATTTTAATTGGCGCAATTTAAAGATATCATTTCTTTTTTTTTTTATAGATAATCACTTGAATTGAATAAAAGGTAACACAATTTTGTGATGTGTCACTTGGGTTGTAATATTTTTAAAAAATAAATATATAACTTGGATTTCTTCGAGGTACAAATATATTACTTCGATTTTTTCGAGGTAAAGATATTACTTCGATTTTTTCGAGGTACAAATATATTACTTCAATTTTTTCGAGATAAAGATATTACTTCGATTTTTTCGAGGTACAAATATATTACTTCGATTTTTTCGAGGTAAAGATATTACTTCGATTTTTTCGAGGTAAAGATATTGCTTGGATTTTTTCGAGGTACAAATATATTACTTCGATTTTTTCGAGGTGCACCACGCGTGCTTGGCGTCTTTTTTTGTACCTTTTTGTAAAAGGTAATTTTGTACGGATATCATGCCTTTTTGTAATATTACGCATCTTATATGAACAGTATATCTTATTTTTCAAGGTATTACGTATACCACCCGTTACTTAAGTTTTTTTCGAGGTACAAAGATAACTACGTGTACCACTTGTTACTTAGGTTTTTTCGAGGTACAAATATAATACTTTGATTTTTTCAAGGTTTTTACATAACGCAAAACGGTTTTATTTTATGATTCAAACATCAATTTTCTTACAAATATAATTTACTAATGGCTTTATTAACCCTAAAAGGTACAACCGAGGTTATTTATTAATAATTAACATAGTATCGTCTTGAATTTTCTTTATATCAATTTATTTATATATCTTATAATAACGTTTTATGTAATAATCTATAAACATATTATTAGTTTTAATAACATGTATGTATGTATATAAATGTATAATTCTATACAAATACACTGATTTCTTTAGTATAGATTGAAGTACTTGACAACAGTTCCCTCTTAACAAACGCACAGTCACACTTACTGTCATTCAGCTCAAGTCGTTACAACAATGCTCTTTCCGTTTTACTACATAAACGATAATATTTGTCAAGATGATTTCTCCGCGATATGGACCATCCATCAATATACTTAATAACTACTGTTGTATTAAGTATATTATATAGTATTATACAACAAAGATGGTTCAGGACTTTTAGACTCAATGTTTTACAAAGAATAACGTTATGTAATTAATAAAAGGCGCTCTTTTAAAAAAACACTATTTTATATAAGAATTAAAAGCTAGAATATATTTGTAGATATTTAAAATCGCAATATTATATGAATTACATATTAGCCAATGTAAATTTATCTGATTGAAATGGTGACAAAAGTTTATATGCGCTGACTTCATATATTTTACTTTTCTCAATCAATTCCATTATCTTATTTGAATTTTTTCGTGGTAGACCTCGAAATTCCTTAGTATTCCTAATCTCTTTTATATAAAATTTAATGAAAGTCGCCGAACGTGTTTCTAAAAATTTTGCATTAAACGAAAACGCAAGCTATATAAGTTCCACAGCATTGTTAACCGTAATACAGTGTAGCAAATAATGTTCGCACGTTAATTTTAAAGTTTGTACATCATATTAAATTTACTCCGAGGCAACGTTAATTTTATAACTCGTGACTGTGTGCATTCGATTTTTTCCATGGTTTTCTTACGTGCAAAACACCCTGTATATGACCAATGCATTCTCGTCTACGATCGCTAGTCGGCATGCTGCATTCCACCAAATTGCAAATTATATACTTCTATATGTACCATATATATTCTTCGAATCACATTAATTATGGCATATTTACACATATAATACACACACACACACACACACACATCTTGTTTTTTGAGCAACAGAGAGCGTAATTAATTACTTTGCAAATAGAGTATGCAGAGCATCCCGGAAACTGACATACAGTGTATAGCATGCATTAACAATCATATCCATTTTATCGTTAGTAACTTTGCGTAATTGAAAATCAAGTAAAATTTCGATCGGAAAAGTTATAGTAAGATTAATTGAAAAAAGTACTCTTGTTTACTTATATTAATTGATATTTTCACATATATAATTCTGATTAAATTAATAACTCCAAATATTAAATAACTAAGAACCTAAGATTTATGCTCGAGCATAATCGCATAATTTGTAAAAACCTATTGAAACAAACTCTTTTCACTATTCTAAGTGTTGGGACACCAGTAGAACCCGATTATTTATGCGCACAATAACGCATAATTGAGACCTTTCGCAGCATAATGTCATTTTCCCGCATAATTTCGCATAATGTTGCCAAAACACCGTATTTTCATCATAATCATGATGTTATATTTGAATCAGTTATTAAAGAAGCCAAAGCTACCATTCCTATCTTTCGAGACGTCCCCTTGTCGCAGTTTCTTGTTATGTATGCTATATTTACAGATGAAATGAAAGACGCCCTTACACGGTGCGATTCAAATAAAGTTGATTTTGTTACTGAAGTGCTTTATGGGATGCTGGCCACAAATTTTACCTTTGCTTTACAGTGTTTGCAAGTTATACATTGTTCAGTGTCAAATGTTGATGCAGAGAGAGCTTTCTCTGCGTACTCTGATATTGTAACCCCCAAGAGATGTAATCTCAAGGCTGAGAATGCCGAAATTATGTTGTCACTTTATTTTGGGGATGATCCGGATGATCGGGATGATCTAAATTATGATTAGTACTGATTTGTGTAAGACTTAAGAGAAAAAAATCTGATTTTTTGTTTTAAGAATAATAATTAATAAGGATAGCTTTTTTATTTATTTTATGGGAGAAACCCAACCAAAGTTACTCAAAATCCTAAAGAGTATTTTATATGATTGTAATAATATGCTATCACTAGTCCTTTTAAATGTGATTTATTGTTATTCTATTTTAAGATTTTTAACAAGCTTGTGCAAACATAGCATAACATTATTTTTCTTTGTGTCAAAATCAGACATAAAAAAATTTAAAATCTAGTGAATTCTGGTCACACTTCTGTACCTTTATTTTTCAGTTAAGTTACTAGGTATTGCTTGTGTTGTATCTCTAGATACTTTGTTTATTTTATGTTCTTTATTGATTAAATTTTATAACAATTATAACTCAAATTAGAAAACTGTTCCATGCATATTTCATATTTAAATTTAATTTTTTTTATTTAATAAACTGCCTCTATATAGATAAAATGGATTATTGTATCTGTATTTTGATTTCTTATTTCCCTCGACCCTCAGTGTACTCATTAAACTCTATCTCTGCTGCTAGACAGTGGTTTGTCCCAAAGCAATAATGGTATTTAAAATACATACTAAGAAACAAGATCATACACACTAAAATTCAGCTTATTTTAGACCGCATAATTTAGCATAATTTCAATAAAATTTCTCGCATAATCAGGCATTTTTAAACGCATAAATCTTAGGTCCTTATAAATAACCTTCTAATTCGGGTTGGCAGCCGTGTGCGTAGACAGTGACAGGCGTGATTTTGACGGAGGGAAAAAAGTAAGATTAGTGGAATTCAAGGAGAGTTGGAGGAGTCGAGTGCGGTGGTGCAAGGAGGAGTGGAGGCGCGGGAAACCGAGGTTGAGCGAGTTGAGAGGGGAGGGAGTCGGTAAGAGGAGGAAAGGTAAGCAGTTTGAGGTGGCAGTTACGGCATAGACGATAGGAGAGGACACAGAGGGTTGACGGTGCGGAAGGCGGTGGCGCGCGAGCGAGCGAGCATAGTCTAGGAGAACACAGAGGGGATAACTACATGGCGCGGCGTGCTACCGCAGCGGATTGACGCTATTGGGTCGAAGGTTTTGACATTCGATATTAGGTTTTGCTTTAGCGTTGGGAAGTTCAACTGAACGAGCAGCAACGCAGTACAGCTGAGATAGACAGGCAACCTGGTGATTTCGGTGACAAAGAGTAGTCATAATCAGTACTAATAAAAATATTTAATTTATTAGATTTTGGTCACGTGACTGGTTTGCTGCGGTAACGTGCGGCATATGAAAGAGCACCCGGGCGAAGGTAAAAACGGCGGATGGAGACAGGGAGGGTATTAGGGACAGAGAAAGAACTGCAGGGGGACACCGGAAAGAGGAAGGAAGGAGAGGGAGAGAAGAAAGCGCGAGGCAGACCAACAAAAGCAGAGGAGCTGGCCAAACAGAGAGTCAGGACAAGTAGCCTAGGATCGGTGAAAGAGTTCTTACAGAAAAGAAAAAGAGAGGGGGTAGACGCGGAGGCGGATAGAGCGGAGAAAGAAATCCTAGAAAAGTTCAGGGATACAAGGAGGACTATAAGATCACCACCGACTAAGATCAAAAAAGAGGAAGAGAAAAAAGGAAAGATGGCGGCAGAAGAGATGCTCAAGGAAATACTAAGAAAAATGGAGGAACAGGAGAAAGAAAGGAAAAAAGATATAGAGGAAAGGAAAAAAGATAAGGAGGAAATAAAAAACGAGATTAGGGGATTAAGAGAGGAATTGAAGAGGAGTGAGGAAATATGGGAGAGGCAGAGGGACGAGCTAGAAGAAAGGGTAAGGAAAATAGAGGACAAGATGGAGAAGATTGGGGTGAAGGGCACCGAGGAGAGTGAAGATGGGGAGTTGCTGAGGAAAATGAAAGAGGTTGAAAGAAATATGGAGATGGCAGAGAGAAGAAGGAGAAAATATAATATAATCGTAAAAGAGGAGATGACAAGAAATGACGGTGAAAGGAAGGAGAAACCCGAAGGGTTAATAGATGAAGTAAAGAAAATAGTAGGGAGTATAGAGGAAACACAAGAACTAGGATATGGAGGTAACAAATGGAGGTTGCTGAGATGTAAAAGCTGGGAGTCAAAGAGAGAAATAATGAAGAAAAAGAGAGAACTGGGAAGGAAATACGAATGCTTTTTAGATGACGATCTAACCAAAGAGGAAAGACGGATACAAGTAGAGTTAAGAAGGATAGCAAGAGAGAAGAGAGGGGAAGGAAAGAGAGTCACAGTCGGATATCAAAAGATTTGGGAGGACAACAAGGAATGGAGGTGGAACGAGAGTAGGGGAAGGTTAGAGGAGAGGAAGAACTTTCGTAGGGAATAAGGAAAAGAAAAATGTCGAAGGAATGGAAGGTAAGAAAAACAGGAGAAGGAGGGAGGGATCACAGGAGGGGAGACGGGAAGGGAGAAAGAAAGCAGAGGAAAGACAGAGCCCGGCACATGAGTGCAGAGAGGAAGGGGGAAGCATGGGGGAGGAGAGGGAGAGAACCGCAGGAGGGGACGATAGAGGGGAAGAGGAAGAGGAAGGGGAAAGGGCAGGAGGGAAAGGTGAAAAGGAGAAAACATGGAAGATGGTCTTCTGGAACGTAGCAGGCATATTAAATAAAGACAAGGACTTTTGGGAAGGGTTGAGGGAATGGGATGTAATTATTATGATGGAAACATGGATGGATGGAAAAGGATGGGAGAGGGTGAAAGGAAGGTTACCAAAAGAATTCTACTGGAGGGTGCAGATAGCGAACAGAAGAAATAAGAAAGGTAGGGCATGTGGAGGCATGATAATGGGAATAAGAAGTGGGTTAGGAGAGATAAAGGAGGGAAGAAGAATAGAAGAAGAAGAAGGAAAAATGGAGGTTAAGATAAAAGTGGGAGAAGAAACCTGGAGAATAATAGGAGTGTATGTAAACAAGGACATGGAGAAGAAGCTGGAAGGTTTGAAAGAATGCATGGAGGAGGGAGAGATAGGAGTTAAAACTATAATAGGCGGCGATTTTAATGCGAGAACGGGAGAGGAGGGAGGATGGGAGGAGGAAATCGAGGGAAGAGGGATAGAAAGAGTGAGGAAATCGAAGGACAAGAAGGTAAATAGAGACGGCAGGGCGCTCCTAGAGTTTATAGAGGAAAGAGGATGGATGATCTTAAACGGAGGCATAAAAGGTGATGAGGAAGGAGAATATACATACACAGGAGGAAGAGGCGAAACGGTTATAGACTACATTTTAGGAGATGAGGACACTAAAGGAAAAGTGGAAAGATTAGAAGTAGGGGATAAGGTAGACTCAGACCATCACCCTTTAATTCTATGGATAAGAGGCAACACCAAGAGAAAACAGAGAAGGAAAGAGGTGGAAAAGATAAGAAGAAGAGGGATATGGAACGAAGAAGGAAGAGCGCAATTCAGCGAGAGGCTAGGGAAAATTGGAGGGAACAAAGAGCTGAAGGATGAAATAGACGAAGGGACGGCGAGGATAAGGGTTACATTAGAGGAGAACGAAAAAGAGAAGGGAAAGAGAGAGAACGAGACTAATCGAGGATGGTGGGACATGGAATGCAAGGAGAGGAAGAGAGAAGTCAGGAGGGAATTAAGAAAATGGAGGAAAGGAAAGGTGGAGGCGGAAAATATAGAGAAGATAGGAGGGAGTACAGAGAATTGTGCAGGAGAAAGAAGGAAGAGGAAAAAGATAGGTTGACAAGAAAATAGGGGAAGCGAAAACAGAAGGAAAGGTATGGGAGCTGATAGGCAGAGTAAGGAAAGAAGAAGGAGAGCAAACGAAGAGATAAAGATGGAGGAATGGAAAGAGTACTTCATGGAATTGATGGGGGGGATGGGGAGCAGAGTTGTGAAGGGGGAAGGAGGAGGGATCAGACATGAAGAGGAAGAGATAGAACTGGAAGAGGTAAAGAAGGTAATAAAGAAACTGAAAGCAGGGAAGACATAGAGGATTTCATGGACGGGATTCCGAATGAGGTATGGAAATTTGGGGGAGAAGAGGTGGTGAGATGGATATGGGAGATTTGTAAAAGAGTATGGAGGGGGGAAGGCTGGCCGGAAAATTGGAAGGAAGGGGAGATAATACCAATAGTGAAGAAGGGAGAAGGACGAGAGGTGAAGGACTACAGAGGGATAACGATCATGTCATCGATGTACAAGATATACACGGCGGTCTTGGCGGAAAGGATAAGAAGAGAGGTAGAATTGAAGAACTTGATCCCAGACAACCAAGCAGGATTCAGGAAGGGAATGGGGACAATGGATCAAATATTTGCTCTGAACTATCTTATAAGCAGACAGCTGGGAAGAGAGAAAGGGAAAATGACAGTGTTATTCGTGGACTTGAAGGCGGCTTTTGACTCAGTAGACAAGGGAGTATTAATTAAAGCAATGAGGGAGAGAGGTACGAGTCAAGGGCTGATAGATAGGGTGGAGGAAGCAATAAGAGAAACCAAGAGCAGCGTAAGAAGGGGAGAAGAAAGAGGAGATGCATTCTGGACGGCAAAGGGGCTAAGACAAGGATGCCCGTTAAGCCCCGATACTGTTTAATCTGCTAATTGCAGACATAGAGGATTTCATGAAGAAAGGGGGATGGGGGGGTATAAGGTTAGGAGGAGAAAGAATATATACGCTAATGTATGCAGATGACATAGCAATGTTAGCGGAAGACGAACAAGACATGAGATCCATGATAAGCAGACTAGAGAGGTATTTAGACATGAAGGGACTAACGCTGAGTATAGAGAAGACAAAAATAATGAGATTCAGAAAGGGTGGAGGGAGGAAGAAACAGTATGACTGGAGATGGAAAGGAAAGAGATTGGAAGAAGTTAAAGAGTTTAAATACCTGGGATATACACTGATGGAAAACGGAGGTCAGGAGGCGCACATTAAAGAGAGAAGAAGGAAGGCGGCCAAAGCAATGAGAGAGGTATGGGGGATAGGAAAGAGGATGTGGAAGAAAGACTGGAAAAGGAGGGTCTGGCTATACGATACTCTGATATGGACGGTAATGGGATATGGGGCCGAAATATGGGGATGGAAGGAAAGGAGGGAGGTGGAAGGGATGCACGAGAGATACCTCAGATGGGTCTTTGGACTGAATTGGAGGACGCCAGGATACATGGTTAGAGATGAGGTGGAAAGAAAGAAAATGAGAGCCAGAGCTAGCAAGAGAGCCTTGAGGTTCGAAAGGAAGCTGGAAGAGGGCAGGGGGGGAGAGATAGCGAGGAAATGCTTGTTGGAGATGAAGGAGAGATGGAAGAAGGGAAGGGTAATAGGCAGATGGGAGAAGGAGAGAAAAGGGTACTTGGAAGGGATTGGGGTAAAGGTGGGAGGTGAGGAAGAGCTGGATGAGGAAGTACTGGAAAATAGGGAGAGATTAAAGCAAAGACAGGAGGACATGGAAAAGATCACGGGATCGAAATACAATAGGTGGTATAAGATTATAAGGAAGGACGGGATACCGGATTATCTAGAGAAGGGATGGGAGGAAAAAAGATGGAGTAGAATCGCAAGGTTCAGGTTGGGCAATGAAATTAAGGAAGGTTTATACTGGGGGGAGGAAGACGACATAAAGTGCAGGTTATGTGAGAGGGAGGAGGAAACGTGGGAGCATGTCTGGGAAAAGATGTACAAAGATGGGTTAGCCGGGATGGAGAGAGCTGGAGGGATTTGGTAGAGATGTTTTAGGCGAAAAGGAGAGGGGGAAGAAGGATGAAGGCGATAGAGGAGACGAGGCGGGGCG
>JASTWR010002324.1:0-22208 GCA_030770355.1 Harpagoxenus sublaevis
CTGTGCAGTTACAAGTAATTAAGGAATAAAAATTTTTGTTATTATCTTAATGTAAGAGATAGTAAATACTACAAACTCTAATGTTAAGTAAACAATATATAGAAAAATAGAGAACTGTTTGTTAAAAATAACTATATTTTCTTTCTAGGTTGTCTGTAAAGATGATTTGTCTTTTATTCATGTATTTGCTGGAATGCCAGGATGTGTCCATGACATGCGAGTATTTCTTTATTCCGGAGTGCAAAAATATTGCACTCCAAATATTTCCCTGAAGACAGTCACTTATTAGGTGATGCAGCATATAGTATACAAAAAAATGTCATGGTACCATTCTATGATAATGGTCATTAACCAGAGAACAGAGAAATTTAATAAATGCTTGTCTTCTGCTCGTATAACTGTAGAAAGAGCAATTGGATTATTAAAAGGACGATGGCGTTATTTATTGGAAAAGTTACCTATGACAAGAACAGATTTAGTTCCATATTATATAGTTAGTTGTTGTGTATTACACAACATTTGTTTATTAAGAAATGATGCCATCGAAATAATGCCTATTGTTGTGCCTGGCATTCTGTACGCAATGGAACCGTTAGCTGTCAGTGATGAATTGAGAGAGGAAGGAAATGTAAAAAGAATCAGATTAATGGAAATAATTACAAATGATAATCTGCAAAGGAGGAATTAATTAGTTTTGTACACCTGAATAAATGTTTACAGTATCTAATGTTTAATAATGTTTACAGTATTTATTAAATAACATAGAAATAAAACATGTAAAACAATACTTTTTAATATTTATAATAGTTTTTATTATATTTATAAAAAAAGTTACAAAAATACAAAGTTTGAACATTAATAAATGCAATATAGTATTCTAATGAAGAAGAAACATCTTATAAATAAAAAATGAATTATTACATTTTAATCTATAATAAAAATAAATAATTATTTTGCTTAATTACCTGTAACATATTTTTAGTTATAATAATGATAAAAAGAACAATCAACTCATTAACTTAGAGCTAATTAATTAATATATAATCCATTATTTTATAGTATTAATAATTGTGAATTAATAATATCATAATCTAACAAAAAGTAATACTTTTATAACCTGTTCAAATATTTGAAAGTTAAGAATTAACATCTTAATGAATATATTTGTAATACTTAATATTATTTAATGTAGTTTTGCAGAAACTCATACTTAATTTGTACTTTTAGTGTATCACTTTTATTAAATATGTATTTTTACTTTCTCATTTGGAAAACTTCTTTCAATTCTCGTAATATTTGTAACTTTTCTGTTCTATAATTAGCAGTTTCCTCTCTTTTCAATCTTTTTTCTTCCAGTGATGTACGCAAATATTCAGCTTTTTCTTCATTCAATAAAGTCTTTTTTTGTTCTAAAAAAATACTGTTAGTTATCAAGAGACATGGTAGTGTCTCGCGCCAAGTGCGCCAAGTACATGTGCAGCGAGATTGCCCGGATTGTCCCGAACATTAAGATAAGTCGTTATTATAAACTCAAATATCAACAAGAAAAACAGTGTAACTTTTTTAGTTACTTACTGGTCGGTGGTTCATTTTCATTGTCATCGAATAACGATTTTTCAGGTTCTTGAATATTTGAACCCGCTATAGATAGTGGTTTTACCCAAGGTTTGCTATGAAAAATATCATCTAATGGCTAAAACACATGCCATATTATTATTATTATCACTCAATACTTCTATTTCTAATTCTATTATGAAGCATCTAAGTAATGATAACTAAACTAAAAGATTTTTATAATGTTGAATATTAATTTTGTTACAAATTACTACCTCTAAATATATCCAGTCTTTTCGGTCATTTCCACTTTGAGCGTTATGGTCGATAATCTGACGATACCGTCTTTTTAGAGTATCCATTCTATTATAACACTGAGTGACTGAAAAATTATATTTTTTTTCATGTTTCATGCGTTGAGAAATATGCATCCACATTTTTTTATGAGGAAATTTCCCCAGCATATACGAATTTTCTTTGTACAACGATATCAGATAAAGCGTAGCTTCATGTGTCCATTTTTCCGCGTTTGATTCTAAAGAGAAAAAAGCAAATATTTAATAAATCTGGCTTATTTTCTGTAATTGTGGTTTAAACACACCTATACTTGGCACGACTGCCATATCTTGATTATTGTCCTCAATATCTGAGACATTGTTATATTGAACTACAGGACTTGTATTCGAACAACTGGACCCACTATTATCAGTTCTCATCGAAGGCATTGATAAGGCAGTACTTGTTCTCGAATAACTGGACCCACTATTATCAGTTCTCATCGAAGGCATTGATAAGGCAGTACTTGTTCTCGAATAACTGCGCCCACTATTATCAGTTCTCATCGAAGGCATTAATAAGGCAGTACTTGTTCTCGAATAACTGGGCCCACTATTATCAGTTCTCATCGAAGGCATTAATAAGGCAGTACTTGTTCTCGAATAACTGGGCCCACTATTATCAGTTCTCATCGAAGGGATTAATAAGGCAGTACTTGTCCTCGAACAACTGGGCCCACTATTATTAAATCTTAGCGAACGCGTTGATAAATCAGCATCACGTGCAAGATATTTGCTGTTTAAAAGAAATACTGTTGTTTTCTGGGACAATTGTTGATCATTATTGCTGGATTGCACAGATTTTTCCATTTTTGCACTCCTCGTTTAATAGTAATCATACAAAAAGAGAGTCTCTGTAAATACATTTATATATTAAAATAGATTTTTGTACTATTGTACTCAATTATGATTACAATTAAGTATATAACATGTGTATAAATTATACATAAATTTGACGTTCAGCAATGTATTCGGCAATATGAGCATATTTAATAACTACTTAATTTACATACCTCCTACAGCAAACTAATTTTTTCTTGCGATATATAACATTTACCAGAACTTAACACCTTTGTTTTTGTTATTTTCGTTTCCAACGAGAAAAACGAAACGCAGCGTTGGCAATTTTTAATACAGCCAACTTCACGATTTCCCAATCCCAACACCAACATCATTTTCGAACGCACTCATTATATCTGATGATCAAGTAAATTATCTACAATATTTGATTTTTTCACATCATGAGATGTATATGCGATTATTCAACGAAGAATTAAAACCCAAATATCATTTCATGATTCATTATCCTGAAAATATTCAAAGAATGGGACCATTAAAATATTTGTCGTCTATTCGGTATGAGGGATTTCATAAGTTATCAAAAACTTATGCATCTACTGTGACTTCTCGAAGAAATATTATTTCATCACTTGCAATAAAATTACAACTTCAATTTTGTTACAGATTATTAATCAAAAAAGGTCTCGATGACTCATTAAAAATAGGGAAATAACATATATAGGGATAGCGTCGATTGAATCGACAAATGTTGCTGAAATAGATTATAGTGGACGCTTGACTGAAGTATCGTGGATAAGATTTAATAGTATTTTATTTAAACGTGATTTTGTAATAATTACAGATTCAGATGAAAATAATTTATCATTTAGAATAATGATTTATATTACGTTAAATGAAAACAAAGATATTTTTATTTATTACAGAAAATGCGTTACTTTAGGTTTAGATATGCATTTCAAAGCATATGAGATTTTATTACCTGCGTGCAAAAATAGTCTGACAGATTTAAATGTAATAAAGATATCAAAATCACTAAACATAAGAACATGCAATTATCATATTTCGGGCGATGGCAGATATTTTATTTCAGTATTTGACATTTAAAAGCTATTTTGCGTTCAACTTATAACTACTGTATTTTGTACTATTATTTGTAAGAGACAATAAATATTTTTTATTATATGTCAAGGACTACATTATACATATATAAGCTTATACTATTTTAATATTTGGAAAAATTAGTATTATAAACTATTTAGTTTACTGAAATATTTGATTACAGCTACCCTATTAAAATTCTTTCACAAAATATTATAAAAGAAAGTTTATATACATATATGTGTTTTGTGTCCGGTATATTATTTAAATATAAATAATTATAATTCAAATAATATATCGGATACAAAACATATAAACTTTTTAAATAATATTTTGTGAAAGAATTTCAACAGGATACACTGAAAAAACAGTTTTGTAGATATAACCAAAATTTGGTACACGAAACCAAAAAATTTGGTTAATATATGGTCAACCAAATGTTTCATTACTCCAATCAAAAAATTGGGTTCCTTCTACTTAGTTCCTGCAATCAAAATGGTCTTTTTGGCTTAAATAAACATACATTAATGACAATCATATTTTTGGTAGAAAATTTTATTCTTGTATTACATAATAATTGCCATCAATTGATTTTACCAAAGAAGTAACGCTGTACTTATTGATAGACTCATTACGTTTTTAAATTTTCCATTTTCTCGTAAACGAAATACGATAAGCGTACAAATGTCTCGAAAAACTAAGTGTTTCTAAAACTTGTAAAACACAAAATGGTTTTTTTCTTTATTTAAGCAAATAAAATGGATAATACCAAAAACCGGTAACATGTCCGTAACACTTAAATTTAACACAAATTGTGGCTTAAATAATTTACTTTGCATTTTTATCCATGAAACAATTGTGTAAGTTTCTGGTAAATATTCTTTAAACAAATCAAAATGAGGGTGAAGATATACTGAATCTGTAGAAACACTTGGTCCGAGTAACGTTTCATCTGTTAAAGAAATTTTATTAAGTAATCTATCATTGAGTTTTAACTGGTGCTTCAACGCTAGAGTAAATGGCAAATTTTTTCTACTAGATATAATATGTGATCCTATCTTAGATTCTCTATGTTTTGCTTCAAAACGCACACACCAAATATTCACTAAAGGTCCTACACGAAGCATAAGTCGTGGATAATGTAACATATTATGGTGTTTAGGTTTTAAAGTATTGCCAAATAATTTTACATCATAATGTTCCGTTACCAAACAATCTAAATATTCTACTTCTTGCAATGTAAAAGATCGCGCGTTTAAATTATCAATTATTGCTCTTAGAGTAAGGTACAATTCCCAATGAGAATCATCTGAAGGCACAAGATCGCCAATAATAAGACTAAAATATTTCATAAAACATATTGTCTGAGATGCAGAAAAACCCAAACGACAATTATTTAATTTTTCTCCTTTTAAAAAAGGAATTCGATTACCTAATTCGCTTACACCGAAGTCAAAAGCTCCGATACGATCGTTTAAATCTTGAAGTGTAAAAAGCTTTAAATTTACAATATACTGTAATAGAATTTGAGACAGATCGTATTCGCAAACTCCTTCATAAATATCATGCATGATATCAAGAGCACTGTTTTCCAAAATGTGAAAGTCTTCTATTTCATGAAATACACATTCTTCATTTATTCCGGTTATACTAACATCATTTTTTTCAACATCAAGTTTGTGATTTTCTATGTTACGTGAAAGTTCAGGTTTTTCACAAGTTGCACTCATTGTCAGTAATTCGTTACGAGACATTTTACATACTGAACATGGGTTATTGGCTGAAAAAGACTGAACGAAACCGCCTATTTCATGACGACTAAGATTATCTGCTACAAATAAACGACAATTTACATAAATATCAATATTATCCTTCGTCGTGTAAACTGGATGCGTGTGTAAAAGTTTTAGTTTTTTAATGAGTGGTAAAAAAGTATTTCGGTTTCCAAATTCTTTTCGGTTATTACTATTAAATAATAGTGCCATTTGTATATTAACAAGCTGAGATTGAGCATTTGGAGGTATACACGGCAAAAAATAATATTAGAATAAGAATAATACTAATTTTATGAGTGCCAGTTTTTGAGCCAAGTGGATCGTTTACTTCAAATTCATCGTAATAAAAAATAAAAGGAATAATTATTCTGTTCGGATACTTGTTTTGTAATTTTTGGAATGATTCAGCCTGAATTATGTTTGAAATACCATTCGACTCTACTGACAAACTTTGCATGTAATTTAAAATTTCTTGCAAAAAATTAAGCAAAGCAAATAATTTTTGTATAACTGATTTTACAGACACATACTGACCGGTCACATTGGTGGGTACACAATCACGTAATTCGAAAGTATTTAAACCGTTTGAACTCTGAATCAAGTGATTCGAATGGATTTTCAAATAAGTTGAAGACTTTTTCAACTTTATATTGAATTTCACCATCGACGTTCTTGACAAAATTTATAACATTTGGCTTAAGACATGCTAATATTATTTTGTTGACAAACATACTTGTAGAATCAACAATTGTTTGCACATGCCTTCTATTCATTGACAATTCATTATAAAAACAAACTTGGCAGTTTCTCATGTAGTAACTGTTTTTTTAAGCCAACAAGATTCTGTTCAATATTGTCAAAATCAGAAGTAAATTCATCTTCACTCACAAATGAGTCGGAAGTAGAAACGTTGAAATTCCTGTTACCATTATCATTTGCTGATAAATCAGTAGTAACAATTTGTTTATTCAAAAATGGTGTATTATCTTCTGAATGATTATTAATCAAATGACTTTTAAAAAGATTTATACTTTGAAAAATGCGACAACAGTCATTTTGCATACATATGTAACGATTACATGTTTCAAATATAGGAAATAAAGAAAAGTGACGAATAAACGAATCAATATCTTTGAATCTTGTCTCACATAAATGGCAACGGAACATTTTGAATGATAGATTACAACTGCAAAACTTCACGAATATAATATAGTAATAGAATATAATAGTCTTAATCTAAATTTGTATCTCACCGTACTCTAAATTTATATCTAACCTTAATCTAAATTAACATCATACTTTATAATTTCTTAAATTCTCTTCAAATGATCAATTAGATTCATCACAGATTTATCACATTTATCCCATTTTGTTGTTCGCCCATAAATATATTTTTGTATAAATAGCCAAACCTGTTCACAGGCAGGTGGGTTCTTGATAATAAGAACTTGAAAAATTTTATATAGGATGTCAACAGCCTTTAACACATTTTCTATTTTATACATATCATCAATGATGATATAAAATGCCTCAATTGCAGTTAATTGTGGGCCTACGACAATTATATATGGTTGTACAGTGTCTTTCAGTTTAGCGGCTCTTTCTTGTCTTCGACGTTTTACTTTTTCCAACTCTCCCTGGACCTATAGTAATACATTTTTATTTGAAGATTACAAATTAATTAGTGCTTACAATATATTATTTTAAGTTAAATCAAAGATAAAATTTTTTATTGGTTTTATTAGATGCAATCACAAAATATCGATGAATTATAAACAAATATCTTACTTTAATGTGACAAATAAAAGCATCCATTGATTCCGCTATAGTAGGTCGCCATATCTTGTTTCCTCCTGAGATTCTGAGTCGTGCATTAGAAGGACACAGCACAGGTATTAAAGAAAGCAATGCAGCATCTATACGTTCTGTGCAACATAGATAAATAACAATCTTTACATTCATTAAGTTAATTTTTTAATTTTAAATCTGTACCAAATAATATTTTATTACCATCTCCTTCTTCGTATAGTTGGATCTCTTCCAGTTGCTTAGCAAACGTTTTATCTTTTGTAACTCGATTTTCTAGTAATGTTTCTAATTTCTTAGACAAATCGGGCCACTCGTTGTAAATGTTTGATTGTTCATCGATCAAAGCATCGTAATCAATATCCAACTGAAATAAAAAACAATATAATACAAATTTATAAATAATTTTTTTTAATACGTACAAGCATGTAACCCAATTCCTGTTTGAGCACTGGATATTCATTTAAAATATCATAAACGCTTCCTTTATGTTGTTTTATAAAACTTTATCTCAGTTCACGACATCCATTCCAATGTTCTTTGACAGACGACCAAGGTGCTGTATTGTATCGTAACCACTGCAGGTGTGTTTTGCAAACACGCTTAGCTGTAATTTATATTTAAATTTTTAAAAATTTAATTTCTAATTTTAAGTTTTCAACAAGATATATTATTATAACATTAATTAAATTTGTAGCTAAAACTTGTGTATTTAAAACAAAATAATTTAAAGAAATAACTATATTCCATTCCATAAATATATTCCACTGTCATTACCTTCAGGATTAATGCTCGAATCAATATCTAAATCATCAATGTCCTCGCCAGTTTTCTTTCGTTTCTTCTGTATAAGTCCAATTTGTCAACATTCATCAAGCTTATTTCGATAAAAGTCTGGTAATTTTCCTTTTGATATTTTTTGAGAAGGTCCTTCAGATTTTGGTGGTACATAATAAAATGCCTGTCGCTCATTTGGAAACAAGTTCCTGATTTTTTGTGATAAAATGTCAAAATCGGCATTTACCAAACAAACTCTACGAACGCATTTATGAAATACACATTATTGATTTAAATATAACAAAAATATGTTCTATTAACATTTAACCATTACATTTCTGTCCCGGATTTGCCACTGTGAAGTTGGCACCTCATTTTCAAAAATCGGACATTTTATTAAGAGTTCCATTTGCACCCACAATAGTTCTACAGTTCCTGATAGATTTCAGAAATGGTTCCGTCGATCTAGATAAAAATATAACGATTGAAAAAAATGAGGTGCTAACTTCCCGTGGCACCTCAAGTTTCAAAAATATTGATTTTTATCACGGAATTCTATAGTTCTCGAAGAGTTCTATAGTTCCTGATAAGTTTTAGAGATAGTTCTGGTCTTTAAGTATTTTTAAATAAATTTTTTATCTGACCGCTGGCACCTCAAGTTTCAAAAAAATTGATTTTTATCCTGGAATTTTATAGTTCTCGAAGAGTTCTACAGTTCCTGATAGATTTTAGCAACAGTTCCGAACTCTAAAGATTTTTTTAACAATTTTTTACTGTGACCGCCTGCACCGCACACAAGAGTAAAGTCATGAATTGCAGGCAGTTCCGATCGACTTTTTCACACTTCTCGATAGTTCTCGCATAGTTCCAACAGTTTTTATAGGTTTTAGCAACAGTTCCGAACTCTAAATATTTTTTTAACAATTTTTTACTGTGACCGCCTGCACCGCACACAAGAGTAAAGTCATGAATCGCAGGCAGTTCCGATCGACCTTTTGACACTTCTCGATAGTTCTCGCATAGTTCCAACAGTTTTTATAGGTTTTAGCAACAGTTCCGACCTCTAGATATTTTTTAAACAATTTTTTACTGTGACCGGCTGCACCGCACACAAGAGTAAAGTCATGAATCGCAGGCAGTTCCGATCGACTTTTTGACACTTCTCGATAGTTCTCGCATAGTTCCAACAGTTTTTATAGGTTTTAGCAACAGTTCCGACCTCTAAATATTTTTTAAACAATTTTTTACTGTGACCGGCTGCACCGCACACAAGAGTAAAGTCGTGAATCGCAGGCAGTTCCGATCGACTTTTTGACACTTCTCGATAGTTCTCGGATAGTTCCAACAGTTTTCATAGGTTTTAGCAACAGTTCCGACCTCTAGATATTTTTAAAACAATTTTTTACTGTGACCGGCTGCACCGCACACAAGAGTAAAGTCATGAATCGCAGGCAGTTCCGATCGACTTTTTCACACTTCTCGATAGTTCTCGCATAGTTCCAACAGTTTTTATAGGTTTTAGCAACAGTTTCGACCTCTAAATATTTTTTTAACAATTTTTTACTGTGACCGGCTGCACCACACACAACAGTAAAGTCATGAATCGCAGGCAGTTCCGATCGACTTTTTGACACTTCTCGATAGTTCTCGCATAGTTCCAACAGTTTTTATAGGTTTTAGCAACAGTTCCGAACTCTAAATATTTTTTAAACAATTTTTTACTGTGACCGGCTGCACCACACACAAGAGTGAAGTCATGAATCGCAGGCAGTTTCGATCGACTTTTTGACAGTTCTCGATAGTTCTCGCATAGTTCCAACAGTTTTTATGAAACTTGAAGTGCCAGCGGTCAGATAAAAAATTTATTTAAAAATACTTAAAGACCAGAACTATCGCTAAAACTTATCAGGAACTATAGAACTCTTCGAGAACTATAGAATTCCGTGATAAAAATCAATATTTTTGAAACTTGAGGTGCCACGGGAAGTTAGCACCTCATTTTTTTCAATCGTTATATTTTTATCTAGATCGACGGAACTATTTCTGAAATCTATCAGGAACTGTAGAACTATTGTGGGTGCAAATGGAACTCTTAATAAAATGTCCGATTTTTGAAAATGAGGTGCCAACTTCACAGTGGCTACAGATTTTTGAAACATAAATTGAGTAACAAGAAGTTCGGTCAATTTTCTACGTTTGGCTTCATCGAGTACGTTATTCTTCTCATAAAATTGTATAATAATTTGTCCATCTATGAAGTTTAGTAACAATTCTTTCAAATCCTATTAAAAATAATAAAATAAATATATATCACTATAGTATTAATAAAATTAATAAAATATTTATAAAATTTTGCATAAAAACTTTACCACATTTTGAACTGATGTAAATTGACTGAAAGTACATGAAATTTTATTTAATTCATTCTGATTGTTATTACTTTTTTTCGACTTCTTTTTTATATTGTCACGTTCCCTTAATGCAGAACTCTCGCTTATATTATCTTCTTCGGTACTTAATATATCTGCTGAATCGTTTGATACATTCGCAGTGTTATGCCAATTTTCATCATAATAATCATCAATTAGTGTTATGTTTAATGTTTCATCGTTTAGAGAATTTTTTTGTGTATACGATGTCTATCAAAACAAAACAAATGCATTGTTGAATTCTGATCATATTTTATATTAATTGTATATCTCAATTTGTAAATTCTATTCTTTGATTCAAAATTTTAAGAAAAGGAGTATCTTATTTTATATACCGAAGCTTGTGCATCATCATTGCAAGATAATATTTGAAAAAACCCTACTTCTTTTTGCTTAAAATTTGATCCTTCAAACTCTCATTCTTTACGGACAAGAGTAGGGATACAGCCGACAGTTTAAAGTGATGGAAGCTCCGTCCGGGGGGTCGGGACGGGCTGCGTCGGTTCGTGGGGGAAGCCGTAAGCGGTGGGCGAGCGGTAGGTGGGGTGCGAGAGGAAAATTTCTTTCCCCTTACCGCAGCGGACCTCCCCGCGCCCAGGGGCGGATCGTCGAGATCGTCCCCCCGGGGCTCGGTCAGGGGCGGCGCGGTGAAATTTTTTTTTCGCCGGGGGCGCCGGGGCGATAGCGGGGCGTTCTAGAGTCGGGTTTTATCGGGGCGTTCTAGAGTCGGGTTTTATCGGGGCGTTCTAGAGTCGGGTTTTATCGGGGCGTTCTAGAGTCGGGTTTTATCGGGGCGATAACGGCGCAGCCCTGAAGTCCGAAGGTGCCCTCCGCGATAACGGTGTTTTCTAGCGCGCGTTTCTCCCTCGGAGTTTCCGGGGCAGATCTCTCGCGCGGTATAAATGCCGGGTGTCTCGACGCTCGAACGACTCGCTCGAGACGCGCGACGCTCCGCGGTTCGATGGACGACGGTCCTCGCTCCGCTCGGACGAGGTAATATTTCTCTCGCGGGTGAAAAAAACTGTCCAACGTGGAGACCGACCGATTAATTTTTATCGCTTCAGTCACGGCGAGGCGATCGACGATATCTATTGCGAGGAGATAATACCGGACAGCGACTCCAGCGACGACTCTCTCCTCCGTTCCACTCCACCGGCGGAGATCTTTCGTTTTCGAGCGGTCGCCGTACGAGAGAACGCTCGATGGAATCCAACGACGTACGTTCTGAGGAGAGAGATCGGTCTTCGGTGTCCCCGAGAGGAACTGTGGATAGAGACGATGCTGGCCTGCAGCAACAGAGCGTGGGTCTACGAGAGTAAGATTCCGAGACGTTCGAGAAGGAGCGAGACGGGCGGTGAGAGTCGCGGGGAGATTCGTCGAAGAGTCAGATTAGACGTACCCGTGGACAGTCGGGGTTGGACCGTGTGGTTGACCACCGAGCTGAGACGTCTGACGAGACAGGCATGACGGAGGAAGATCGCGATCTCGTCGAACGCGCGAGAGGCGTCGACTCGTCGGACGCGTATCGCTCGTGGGAACGACGGTGCGACGAGCTTCTCGAGTCTCTGCGCGAGAGGTGTCGGGACAGGCGAGAGCCTAGACCCACCGGAACCGTGACCTCTCTGGCCACGCGAATCGCTCTTCTGGAGGGCGCGAGAGACGCCCTGCGACGGCGTTTCGCGCGCGTGGGTGCCGGTCACGGCGACGCGAGAGGGTTCTCGTGGGCCGAGATCGAAACGGCCTTCGAGAGTCGCGTGCTGACGGGCGCGGTGATAAACTCCAGTTATCTGGAACCTCGACGATTTCTCGAGGACGCGAGAGACACCGTGCTCGATCGGGTGCGCGTCAATCTCGAGAGACACGTGTGCCTGAAGGTCAACACCGTTTTCAACGGCGAGTTCGTCGCGGGCGGCCGAACCGCCGTCAAGAGCGTCGTCACGAGGAATCGTCAGCTCTTTCTCGCGTCCGATCTGCGAGAGTGGTACGACAGATACGTGATCGACAGGACTCTGACCGATCTGGACGAGTTTCAGGAGCGGGACAGCGGTTGGGCGTTGTCGCGCGTGTTGAATCTGATGGTGAACGTGAACAGGTGCAATCCGATGCGCGTGGGATGTTGGATGGAGATACCGCGACGCGTGAGAGCGAAACACGCGGTGGTCAACGTACGCTCCAACGACAACGCGTGTTTCGCGTGGGCCGTGGTCGCCTCTCTGTACCCCGCTAAGAGGTACGTGAACCGACCTTCCGCGTATCCCCACTACTCGACGAAACTGAATCTCGACGGGATCGAGTTCCCCGTTGCTCTGAGACAGATCTCGAGGTTCGAGCGACTCAACGACGTGTCCGTCAACGTCTTCAGCGAGAGAGAGGAAGGGCGGGAGGGCAACGCGATCGTTCCTCTGCGGCTCACCGACGACAAGAGGGACAGACACGTCAATCTGCTGTATCTGCCGGATTCGCGCGACCGCGCGAACGTTGGTCATTTCGCGTGCATAAGGGATCTGTCGCGATTGGTGGGATGTCAGTTGAACAGAACCCACAGGAAGAAGCACGTGTGCGATCGATGTCTTCACTACTTTTACACGAGCGAGAAACTGATCGCTCACAGCGTCGACTGCGAAAGGATGAACGACTGCGCCATCGTTCTCCCGAGCGACGACGACAAGTGGCTCTTCTTTCGCAACCGCGACAGAAAGGAGCGACTTCCCTTCGCGGTGTACGCCGATCTCGAGTGCGTGCTGGAAAAGGAGGGAGAGATAGACGTGGCTAACGTCAACAGCTACGTCTATCAGCGTCACAGAGCCTTCAGCGTGGGATACTATCTGCGCTCCGCGCACGAGGAGATCCCGTCCGCGTACAGATCTCGTCGCGGCGAGGACTGTCTGTCGTGGTTCGTCGGCGAGCTCAACGATATCGCGCGTCGAGCGAAGACGTTTCTCTCCGCCAACGTGGCCATGGCGGAACTGACCTCGGAAGAGTTGCGCGATTTTTGGAGCGCGCCGCGTTGCCACGTGTGCGAGAGACCGTTCGGACCGGAGGATCAGCGCGCGCGCGATCACAGTCATCTCACCGGGCGTTACAGAGGTCCCGCGCATCCGCGCTGCAACTTGAATTACAGAGATTCGTACGTCATTCCCGTGTTTTTTCACAATCTGTCGGGTTACGACGCTCACTTCATCATCAGAGATCTGGCCAACGGCTTCGAGGGTAGAATAGATCTGCTGCCGATCACCAAGGAGACGTACATATCGTTCACGAAGAACGTGAAGGACGCGTCGGGCGACGGATGGAGAAGGTGCGCGAAGCTGCGATTCGTGGACTCGTTCAAGTTTCTCGGCGAGAGTCTCGATAGACTGGCGTCGTATCTCGACAAGAGCGAGATGCGAATCGCGCGGTCGGAGTTTTCGGGGCTCGACGAGGAGGATTTCGACCTGTTGACGCGCAAAGGCGTGTTTCCGTACGAGTACGTCGACAGTCTCGACAAGCTGCTGGAGACGGAGTTACCGCCGCGAGAGTCCTTCTACAGTTCGTTGACCGGCGAGACCGCGACCGATAGCGATTACGAGCGCGCGCGCAACGTCTGGCGGCGTTTCCGCGTCGAGAGTCTCGGCGAGTACAGCGATCTGTATCTGAAGACCGACGTGCTTCTTCTGGCGGACGTGTTCGAAAATTTTCGCGACACCTGTATCGAGAGTTACGGGTTGGATCCGGCGCATTATTACACTCTGCCGGGATACGCGTGGGACGCTATGCTGAGACACACCGGCGTGCGATTGGAACTGCTGACCGACATCGATATGGCGTTGTTCGTGGAGCGCGGCGTGCGCGGCGGTCTCAGCCAGTGTTCGAACAGGTACGCGCGGGCCAACAACAGGTACGCGCCGTCGCACGATCCGTCGCGACCGTCGACGTACCTCATGTACCTCGACGTGAACAATCTGTACGGCTGGGCGATGCGCGAGCCGTTGCCGCGCGCGGAGTTTCAGTGGGTCGACGACCCGGAGAGCTTCGACGTGACCTCCGTGACGTCAGACTCCGCTATCGGCTACATCCTTGAGGTCGACCTTGCGTATCCGCGAGAGCTCCACGACGCTCACAGGGACCTTCCGTTCTGCCCGACGCGCGATAAGCCTCCCGGAAAACGGTGCGATAAGCTCCTCGCCACGCTGTTCGACAAGTCGCGTTACGTGTTGCACTACCGTAATCTGCAGCAATGCGCGCGACACGGATTGCTCGTCACGAGGATTCACCGCGTTCTGCGGTTCGCGCAATCCGCTTGGCTTCGCGGGTACATCGAGCTCAACACGGGATTCAGGACTCGCGCTGGCAACGACTTCGAGAGGAATCTCTACAAGTTGATGAACAACGCGGTCTTCGGTAAGACCATGGAGAACGTGCGAGAGCACGTCGACGTGCGTCTCGTGACGCGCTGGGACGGGAGATACGGCGCGGAGGCTCTGATCGCGAGACCGAGCTTTCACAGCCGAAGCGTCTTCGCGGAGGATCTCGTCGCCGTCGAGCTGCGCAGGCTCGAGGTGAAGCTCTGCAAGCCGATCTACGTCGGGATGTGCGTTCTCGAGATATCGAAGACGCGCGTGTACGATTTTCACTACGACTACATGGCGCCGTTGCACGACGGGAGATGCAAGATAATGTACACGGACACCGACAGTCTCGTGTACCTTCTCGAGTGCGACGACGCGTACGAGGACATGAAGCGCGACATCGCCAGATTCGACACGAGCGGTTACCCCGAGACCAACGCGTACGGCATGCCGCGCGCGAACGAGAAGATACCGGGCCTCATGAAGGACGAGAACGACGGCGCCGTCATGACCGAGTTCGTGGGGCTCAGGTCGAAGATGTACGCCACGAGGGTAGCGGGGAGGAGTGACACGAAGAGGGTGAAGGGCGTCAAGAGGAACGTGGTCGCGAGAACGATAGCGTTCGAGGACTACATGCGGTGTCTCAACGACCAGATGGAGCAGTCGAGGCGCCAGTCGTGCATCCGCTCGAGATTGCACCAGGTGCGCACCGTGTCCGAGCTGAAGCTCGCGCTCAGCCCCCACGACGACAAGCGATTCGTCGTTCCCGGCTCGTTCGACACTCTTCCGTGGGGGCATTACGGGATACCGCGCGAGGAGGAGGCGTGAAGAGTTTATTATCGTTATTATTATTGTTGTTATCATCGTAGTTTTACAGGGGTCCTTGGAGGTGGATATACGAATAATGCCATAGAGAATCGTCGAGATACGCGCGAGGACGGGGATCGGTCTTCGAGAGAGATGTTTTTTGAGAGCGTTGGAATCCCCTCTCTACCTTTTTTCGTTTTTGGCGACACGAGGTTTATTGTCTCGAAAAAAACCGAAGAAGCCTTACTCAATTGTTTAGAAGACGCTAAATCAGACATGCCGAAGGTCGCGCGCGACCTTCGATATACTTGATTTAGTGTCTTCTAAACAATTGAGTAATGCTTCTTCGGTTTTTTTCGAGATATAAACCTCGTGTCGCCAAAGACAAAAAGGAAAGGATTACAGCGTTCCCGAGGATATCTCTCGAAGATCGATTCCCGCCTTCGCGCGTACCTCGACGATCCTCCGCGGCGTTGTTCGTATATCTTGAAACGCGAAGAGGTTCGCTCGCGTCAACGGGTAAACTTGTCTCGCTTCGCTGGAGATCGTTGGAGAGGTCCGAGTCGCGTGCTCTTTCGCCAGCGAGGGTGGGGACGACGCGGAAAACCGTATTTGATACGGTCGAAAAAATACGCGCGTCCGACTTATCGCCGCCTTTCTTCAATTTTTTCGAGGCTATCGTTGAGTCTGTTTTCGCGCATACGCAGAATTCGCTCGACCGATCGTCCTATCCGCCGACGAGGCAACCGTGTTTCGCGTTCGCGAAAAAGTTCATTTCCCTCCGAACGAGTTAGAGTTTTACGCGCGTTGTCCGTTGTTCGGTCTAACCGAAGTTCACTTTTGATATGGACTGTGCGACGCGTATATTTTTGCGGCAATCTGCAGAGTTAGGAAATAGCTATATATAAATATCTTGCACGGGACACGACGCGTCGCCAGCGGTAGCTGGATCGGAAAATTTAGAACGAAAAAGAAAACCTCCACGCGCGCCATCGCGTTACACTCGAATCTGTCTCGCGGGGATTCTTCAGCTGAGTATTTTGAACGATCGTTATAGACGTTTAAACGCGTCGAAATCGGATAACTCGACGGAAAAGGTTTATCGCCGTTCGAGCGAGATCTAACCTGACCGCTCGGGAAGACGCGTCCGTAACGCTCGTTCAAAATATCTAGTCGGAGAATCGTGCGACACAGATTCGAGTGTAGCGCGATCGCTCGTCGCGGTTTTCCGTTCCGACCTTTCGTTCCGGCTTCCGTTTCGTCGGCGACGCGTCGCGTTCTGTACGGGATGTTTCGTATCTCTGCTTTCCAACTCCCGATTGCCGCAAAAACACGCGTGTCGCGCGGTGCGTACCGAGATTGAATTTTGGAGGATCGGACAACGGACGACGCGCGTAAAACCTTGACTCGTCCGAAGGGGAATGAACTTTTTTCGCGAGCGCGACACGCGGTTGGTTCATCGGCGGATCGAAGGATCGACCGAGTGGGCTTCGCGTGTGCGCGAAACGAGATCGGCGATAGCCTCGAGAGGATCGACGAGAGGCGACGATTGCACGGATGCGCGTATTTTTTCGCTCCGCGTCGAAAACGGTTTTTCCGCGTTTTCCTCGTTCTCCGTGGCGAGAGAGTTCGACGACTCGGATCCCTCCGACGAATTTCGGACGAATCTAGGCAGGTTTCCCGTTGCCGCCCGCGAACTTTTCGCGCCTCGACGCGAGGTTCCCGTTGCCGTGAACTCTCTCGTCGACGCGCGCAAACTTTTTTCTTTCGCGTTTCGAGATACGCCGGAAGCTCGCGAGATAAGAGAGATATCGCGCGTACGTTTCAATTACGAATAGTCGCTGAGAGGAAAACTCGCGAGATATCGCGTGCGCGCTTTATTTGCGACACAAGAGAGATATCGCGTGTACGTTTCAATTACGAATAGATAAGATAGATATCGTATGTACGCTTTATTTACGAATAAAACATAAATATATTTACAACACAGCTGCCTTATTTGACATATTTTACAACACAGCCGCCTTGTTTATCCAAGAGTTGTGCGAGCTGTCCATTCCCAGCCACTTCACGAACACCTCGTCGCCCCGTCTGCGCAGCACCTTCTCCACGAGATAAACGTCGGGATTGGACGCGCGCTGCAGCTCGTGCTCGTAGAATCCTCCCGCCACGGGCTCCCCGCGGTAGTCCTTCAGCAGATACGTCACGGGATTGGTCCGTTGCACCTTGGCGACGCGAAAGATCTCGGTGGTCCAGTTCGGGGTGTAGCCCTTCTCGAACACCGTCTTGAACTTGCTGACGCGCACCGGGTCGTCGACCTTGAATCTGCCCGGAGCGGCGATCTTCACGCGGCCGTACACCGTGGACAGAAGTCTCTCGGCGACGGCGGGCGTCACGTCCGCCGGCCGCATCCCGATCGTTCGGTGCCTGCGACGGTTGTAATCCGACAGCAGACTCGGCAGCGCGTCGAGCCACGCGTACGATCCGTTGACCGTGAAGAGCCTCCACATGTCGTTCTTGAGCGTGCGATTGAATCTCTCCACCACCGACGCCTTCATCACCGAGTACGTCGAGTAGTGATTTATGTCGCGCTTCCTCGTGATCTCTCGCACGTCGGCGTTGTAGAACTCCTTTCCCTCGTCCGTCTGCAGGTTCCTCGGAGATCGCGCGTCCTCGCGAAATATCCTCGACAGAGCCGCGGCCACCTCGCTTCCGCTCTTGCTCTTGAGCGGCGAGGCCCACGCGTACTTGCTCAGCACGTCGATAACCGTTAGAATGTAGTTGTGACCCTTGTTGTGTCGCGCGTACGGACGCATCTCGACCACGTCGGCCTGCCACAGATCGTCGTAACCGCGCACCACGACGCGACGCCGCGGGAAGTTTCTTCGCGCCGGTGCGTGCAGCTCCCGCGCGAGTCTTCGCCTCTCGGCGCTCATCGTCTCTCTCTCACGGGTAGCTCTTGTTCTTCAAGAGACGATTGATCTCCAGTAGGCTCGCCTCTTCCTCCTTCGCGCCGACGCGCGCGCCCCTGGTCTCGCGAACCTCCGCTCTCAGCGTCGCTATCTCTCTCTCGAGCGACTCCTTGGTGGCCGTTTTCTCCTCCAATCGCCGCAACTCCTTGTCCAGCCTCGTCTCGGTCGTCTTGGAGGAGCTCGCGAGATCGCTCAACGCGACCTTGAGTCCGTTCACGCCGCTGTTTATCTCGCTCACCTCTTTTTTCACCGCCGACAACGATCTCTCCTCGTTTTTCGCCGTCGTGTTCGTTCTTCTCAGCGCCGCCGTCAAACCGTCGACCTCTTTCCTCACCGCCGTCAAACCGTCGGCCTCCCTCTTCAACGCCGCCGTCAAACCGTCCGCCTCTTTTTTTATCGCCGCTCTCAAACCGTCCGTCTCTTTTCTCGCCGCCAGCTTCGTTTTAAAGTGGTCGTCTGTGACGCTCACGAGCGCGCGCTCGAAGTTGTGGCTCAGATTGTCCACCTTGCTCCCGAGACGGTTCAAAATGTTCACCTCCTCTCTCGTCGCCGACAACGCCGCGCTCGTTCTCTCGCGAAACGTCTCGATCTCGCGTCTCAGATCCCCGAGCCCGCGCTCGACGTAGCTCTTGTTCGTCGCGTCGGCGTCCCACTCCGGCGCGCCCACGTGTCGAATCTTGCGCTTCTTCGCGTCGAAGGAGTCCTGCTCCGAACAGAGCGCGCTGTCGCGCACGTAGCTTCGCAAGGATTCGATCGAGGACCGCAATCTTCCCGTCGCGGGTCCGTCACCGCCGCCGCGTCTCTCCAGAGACATTCCGAACTTGTTCACCGACATCGTCGCACTGCCGTCGAGATCGTCGCGACGGTTCAATTTATGATCAGCCCGGCCTCTCGGAGCTCCTCGATTATCGACAGAATCTCGTTGTCGTGCGCGCCGTTGCCGGCTCGACGAGAGGCGTCGAGCAGTCGAAGACGATCTACGAGTTCGTTTGGATCGTCCCAGTGAACGTAATCTATCTTGTTGCGATTCAATCTCATGTTCGACGGTAGACCGGTCACGCCGGCGCCTTTTCTAGCGCTGCCGATTCTACCGCGGGTGACGAGCGGAGCGATGATGTGCACGTACTTGTGCCCTTTGTTACCCTTGACGGCATTCTCAGCTTTATGACCGCGTTTATGAGCGTTCGTCGCCAACAGCAGACTTCGATACTTGTGCAGGTCATCCTCGGTGTAGATTGCGTCATCGGGGTGTCTCTTGAAGATCAACTCGTACAAGCCGGGCGTACCCTTGTACGTCACCCCGTTCACGATCACGGAATCGTCCGCGCGTATGTCGAACCGTTTGTCGCCGAGCATCGGACCGTCGTCCGCGACGTACACGCCGTAAACGTGATCGATCGCGTCCCCGCCGAGGAAAAGAGCGTCCACGTATCTCTTTCCCAGGGGTCCCAGTGTACTCCTTTGCAGATCCTCGCGACCCTCCGGTGTCTGCAGAGCCTCTCTGATGGACGTTTCGAGAGAGGGCTGCGGCGACTGGAAGACGTCCTCCTCCCTCAGCGACAACCTTCGCGGTTCCAGAGGCGTGCTGGATCGACCCGCGACGCTCGACGACCTCCGCGGTTCCAGAGGCGCGGAACGAATCGCGAGCATGTCCGACGCGGCGCTCGATCTTTTCCTCTTGGGCTTCGTCTCCCGCGCGATTTCTCCATCGTCGTCGCTCTCCTCGCGCTTCTTAACGACGACGCCGTCGTCCTCGGGCTCGCCTCCGCGTTCGACGATCTGCTTCAGCGGATCGACGATCGGCTTGAACTGCCTCTCGAGAGCGATCTCGCTCTCGATCCTGCCGGTTTTCAACGCTCTGTATTTCTTGCGAATCGAGGCGCGCGTCTTGGCGATCTCCCTCGCGGTTCTCTCCCGCTCGACGGCGTCCCTCGAGGTTATCTCCGCGCCGCTCATCGTTCCCGACTGATCGATCTACAGCACGGCGAAGTCGTTGAATCCTCGTCTGTATCTGCCGTTTTGCAGCGAGCTGTCCTTGTCTATCACCGCGAAACCGTGCCTGCGTCGCCAACACTCGCCGCACAGCGCGCGGAAATCCTCGAACGGCATATCGGGGTTCACGTGATCGTCGTACACGTGTCTCAGATTTGTACCGTCCTGTCTGAAGAGAATCAGCATGTTGGCGTTGTCGCGTATCAGGTGCTTCGGTATCTTAGCGTACGTCTGACAGAGATAGAAACAATCGATGTTCGAGTGTCGACCCATCGCGAAGTACTCTCTGATCGCGTCTTGCCTGTCGCAGGCCACGTCGTCGAAGACGAATATCGAATCGGGGAGCGCCTCGCTCGGCGGCACGACGTCCCGATTGTTGGAGAACGCGTGATAACCGATCTCGTCCATCGATTCGAGCAGTCTCTCGAGGTATCGATACTTCGGTTGATGCAGGGATTTCGAGTACACGTACACGTTCTCGAAACGCAGTCCGTTCGGACTTTCCAACAGACTTATCAGGACGTTCGTCTTACCGCAGTTGGAGGGGCCGCAGATGACGCAACGTATCGCGTTCGGCAGCAAAGGGCCGTGTCGGCGCGTCTCTCTGACCGCTAGACCCGATCCCAGTCGCGTCTTGCGATCGAGATTAGGCACGCCTATCGTCGTCGATTGTCTCACGAATCGCATCTGTCGCGTGTCGCGCGCGTGCGCGCTCGTTTTGTTTATACGCGCGAACGACCGATCGTTCGCGCAGTGATCGCGATGTCTCCCTTACCGACGGACAAGCGCGACAAATGTCGCACGCGACGCGGAGCGTCGGCGGCGGACTGTTGAACAGGGCGATAAACGCGCTCCCCTTCGAGTTGCACATTCCCGGATATCAGTTCTGCGGACCCGGTACTCGTCTCGCGAAACGACTAGCGCGCGGCGATCGAGGCGTCAATCCGTTGGACGCGGCGTGTCGCGAGCACGACATCGCTTACTCTCGAAACAGCGACCTCGCCGATCGACACGTCGCCGATCGAGCGCTCGCTGAGAGAGCGCGCGAGCGCGTTTCAGCGAGCGACGCGACCCTCGGAGAGAGAGCCGCCGCGGCGGCCATATGGGCTGCTATGAGAGCAAAGACGAAGCTAGGTATGGGTATGAGGAAGAGGAGAAGAACGACGACGAGGAAGAGAGTTCTTCCGGCGGCGAACGCGGGGGTTTCTTGCCCCTTCTACCGATGTTAGGGGCGCTCGGATCTTTGATCGGTGGAGCGGGCCGGCGTGGCCAAGGCCGTGAACGACGGCAAGGCCGCCAGACGTCAGCTCGAGGAGCTGGCGCGTCACAATCGCGCGATGGAGGGTCGCGGGTTGTATCTCGCGCCGTACAAACGCGGTAGCGGCGCGACGACCAGAAGAGGACGAGAAGGAGTAAAAAAAATCTCGCGGAAAAAGACGCCAGTGACGTCCGATCTGTCGGCGTCCGGTGCCACGACGGACGAGCAGTTGAACCGGATCGCGCGCCGCTCGCGAATACCCTCATTTCAGAGGCG
>JASTWR010002325.1:0-22175 GCA_030770355.1 Harpagoxenus sublaevis
AATCTGCATCACAAGCTATTTGAATTGAGTTAAAGATATATACCTGGAACGTAAAGAAGTTTCACTGTTGATCGTCGCCATAGAGGGTGGTTGAACAGGCGGTGTAACGCTGTTGCTGGAAGAAGCTCTGCTGTATCCGGGATTGAACACCTCATGCTGTTGCTTGGTCTTGGTACCCATATCTACGTAAATCCAATTTTTATGTACAAGCGAGTAAACGTATCCTTGCGTACTCTTCTATCAGATACATCTTTATCCTACTTAAATCATCATAAGAGGTAGACGTTCCTCTTATGTTTAATCTATCTAATGAAACCCGATAAAGCTGCATAATTCGATAAGAGATAGACATTCCTCTTATGCTAATCTGTCTAGTGAGACTCGATATGATTTGTACAAGATTAAGTAGCTTCGCTAAAGCTTCTCTAACTTACTTGGAAGTGCATGAGGTATTCCACTGCTTTACTACCTCTTTGATCTGTATTCACAATGACAGCAAGCATCTGCAAACAATGGTAATACTTAAGGAGAGCTCCCTCCTCACCGATTTCGCTGAATTTAGGCTTAATCGACGCGTTTTTGCACAAAACGAACGAATCTGGCAGAAAAAAGGCCCGCTCGGCTCCGCGACGCGAGATATTAACTGTTAAAGTTGACGACTATCAGGTTATGAAACCTGTCATACCGACGCGATGTAGCGACCACGAACACGCTCCGCGGCCACATGCGCATGCTCTGTCAGCTCTGTGACCACATGCGCATGCTCAGTGGCCGCACGCGCATGCAAAAGGGAGCGAATTTTAAACGTATGCATACTTATAATGCATAAATATAAATATGTACTTTTCATATATCAACTATTCTCTGCTTTAACAAATTATTTCAGCTATAGATATTAAGCGTCGAAGTTAATGAAACAGAAATAATTTGTTAAAGCAGAGAATAGTTGGTATATGAAAAGTATATATTTATATACCAACTATTTATTGTACATATAAATATGTACGATGAATAAGTACATGTAAATATGTACTTTTCATATACCAACACTATTCTCTGCTTTAACAAATTATTTTTGTTACAGATATTAAGCGTCGAAGTTAACGAAACAGAAATAATTTGTTAAAGCAGAGAATAGTTGGTATATGAAAAGTACATATTTATATACCAACTATTCATATAAATATGTACGATAAATAAGTACATATAAATATGTACTTTTCATATACCAACTATTCTCTGCTTTAACAAATTATTTGTTAAATAATTTGTTAAATAATTTGTTAAAGCAGAGAATAGTTGATATATGAAAAGTACATATTTATATTTATGCATTATAAGTATGCATAATTGCATACGTTTCAAATTCGCGCACTTTTGCATGTGCGTACGGCCACTGAGCATGCGCATGTGGTCGCGGAGCATGTCCGTAGTCGCTACATCGCGTCGGTATGACAGGTTTTATAACCTGATAGTCGTCAACTTTAACAGTTAATATCTTGCGTCGCGGGGCCGAGCGGGCCTTTTTTCTGCCAGATTCGTTCGTTTTGTGCAAAAACGCGTCGATTAAGCCTAAATTCAGCGAAATCGGTGAGGAGGGAGCTCTCCTTAAGTATTACCAATATAGGTAACTGTAAAATGCAAATTTAATTCTGAACTTAGTAAAAAGTATATTCTTGCAATAAAAGATATAGATTGCAAGTAGAGGTAACCTAAAGTTGTATTTGAACAATTACATTAAATTATAGATCTATGAAATATAGAAATAAACTTATATTGTATGTACAAGTACCTAGATATAAGTAATTTTGTCATCGTACGGAAACTCGCAGCTCAAACTAACTATAAAATTGTTTGCAGATGCTTGCTGTCATTGATGGCATTGTGAATACAGATCAAAGAGGTAGAAAAGCAGTGGAATACCTCATGCATTTCCAAGTAAGTTAGAAAAGTTTTAGCGAAGCTACTTAAGGTAGTCCTTTCGCAGCACCTAGTCAAGTAACAGTCCGTCATGAGGCAATTGAAAACAAACATATTGCAACATCCAAATAATTATAATAATATAAAATATGATTTTACACGCATGATTTAATCGTATTTAATTATTTACTAATTAAAAAAATATCACAATAGTAGTGCGGTTGGACTCGATTTGGACTTGAGTAACCTACAAATTTGTTATCACGTCTCCGTCTCCGTGTCTCCGTCTCCGTTTAACCTCATATATCAGAGCAAAACATTCGGCAAGCCCTTATTTTCAAGGTACGTACGAAATCCGGAAACATCAGGGAATATTTTAAGACATTAATAATGTATTCATCTGGACGCTAAGTACATGTATTATTCGTTGAAAACCTCGGCCGTGGCGACTTGCATCATTCTATCTTTCTCGTTCATTAGATGTAAACAAGGATAGAATGACAATAGCACGCTCCGCGAACGCACATTTAGAATGACTTATTTCTTGTAAAGTGTCGGTAACCTCAACTGATTTTTCGTACACATGCCCCTTATTACTGTATATTTAACATATTTCAAATTTAGATACCTATCTGAAACTTTTTCTCATGAAAGGACTACCTTAATCTTGTACAAATCACATTAAAGTACACATTAAGGAAATATAAATATATTTTATCATTGTGTAAGGGTTGGAATCGGTCTTGGGACCGTTATGTAACAGAGGAATATGTGCTTAAAGATACAGAAGAGAATTGTCAACTTCAACGAGATCTAGCACAAAAAACGCAGCTTCAGCTGTACGTATTTCTGAAACTCTAATATTATACAAATTTAATGATTTATTATGAATTGGTATCCTATTTTTTTTTCTAATGAAACAGGGGTGCTTATTTATATCGCCACAAACGCAAGAAGAGAAGCCATAAGACGTCAAAGCGCTTAACCGAAACAGAGCATCAAGAACCTCGTCGTAGAGCGAGAAGCGGTAGCTGTCGAGCAGCATCACAGCTACGACTGGATCTTCCGAAGATGGCAGTTCAGGCCAACACGCTGATTATGATACAGAAGTAAGTTTCATTTTCAAGTTAGGGCTATGGCACACAAAAAAAAACTTAAGCAGTAAAACTTGAACAGTAAGCGAATCAGCCAATCACAGTCAAGACCTTAAGGCATAAATGTAAGCGCTAGCAAATCTATACTGTTGATTTTCTTACTGCTTAGGTCTTACTGCTCAAGTTTTTAGTCTGATTTTGGTATGTCAATCAATTATCCAGTTTAAATATTTACCATCTTTATTGAAACTATGTTTGAATACTATATTCTTTTAATTTAACATACAAATTAACTGTACAGAATTAGTAGGCCAAACGTGGAACGTTTATGCAGCATCTGCTTTATTTGGCTTCCAACAAGATGATATTCACTTCAAACTGTATTCAAAAAGATTGAGAGAAGAGGTCGCAAGTATCTTGTCACATGAAGATGTAACTTACGACGCAAAGTTTTCTGTTGTGGAGAATATTATCTCCAGACCAAATGAAGATCATCCAGCAATCAAGGTAAAAGAATCTACACATAATTTTAATTCTTGATCTTTTATTTAATATCTTATTCGAACATGTACATTAGAAATGCAACAAAGTTTTAAGTTTGCTTAAAATATATTTTAGATTGAAGTTATAGCTAAGACCAATGGTCGTGAGAAAGATGTTGAGAAACCTATTTATAAAGGGATATTATTCTGGAGGATAACACAGACTGAATCAAATATACAGAATTCCATAAGATTGCCCCTTTTGCTATGTCGTGGCACTCGCAGCTGTATGGACGCAGTGCACGCTATTATTGGTCGTATGTTCGATTGCTTGGTAATTGCACTACCAGCTAACGAGGACGACTTAAGCTGGCTGATTCCAATTATAATTATGGCAACTGACAAAGAGGATCAACCGATACTTTCTGGTGAAATTCAAATGGAATACACAGTGCCAGAATTACCGGTTACAGATACCATTACAGTTAAATTTTACACTCCAGACCTGAGAAAGATATTATCAGCGTACGAATGTTAACGTTTAGAATTATACAAAAATATCCAGTATAATTGTTTGTAGCACGTATTTTATACCGCTATTTATTAATTTGCAGCATTATCGAAGATCGAGATGACAGAGTTAACATATCTCTTGATTATAAACACATAGAAATGTTTTATGAAGTCTTGCACAAGCAATTGTTAATGCTAGGAGGTTTGCAGTTAGGATTATGTACGCTGCATAGGATTAATCTACCTGGAATAACAATAATGGAGAATAGAGTGACTTTTTACATTATCTTTATTTTTTCTCATTTTACATCGAAATCGTCTTAGAATCTTATAGTTGATGACACGTTCGTATAGTCCGTAATGTCTTTTTTTATCTTTAGAGATGAAAGTAATGAACATAGAAATTATGAATAATATATTGTTGTACTTCAGTGACAAGGCTCTTGATATATTTCATACAGTGCATATTGATATATAAATCTTTTCTTATTTTAACGTCTTGTGATATGAATAACACATGGTTTAGATAACAGTATGATTGTTGCAATGATTCTTTTTTAAACGTATACACAGAATAATTATTTAATATTGTATATATCTCATCACAAGTTATTAATTCTTTTGTATGGATTTCTATATCGCATATATCTATTATAGTTTCTTTATAAGGTACATTTAACAGTAAAATATTTCTTTATGTGATCTGTTATACATACTTCTTCTGATGTTCCAATAATTGTTTGCGTCTTTCTTCTTGAGGTGTACTGTCATCAGTTTCTAACTTAACATTATCTTTACTTATGCGGTTTTTGTAAAATTGCCTACAAACAGCTTCCCTTGCATCACAATCGTTTTTGTTTTCGCTACTGTAGCCCATATCATCGTTTGGTAATTCCGCCATTTCCACTAATTCCACTATATTTATTAAATACCTGAAACAAAACAATAGTTTCTTGTTTTGACAGTTGATGTAAATATTGCTCTTTTTCTTACCTATATAACAGGAGATGAGATAATATGCGAAATCGAAATATATACGCAAGCCGTCCGCAACTTTTCTGCATATATTTACTTCGTTTACTGTTTTCTCTATCGCATTATTCACTTTATTCCGTTAAGGTTTCTCTGGGATATTTGTAAACTGTGTCGTAGTGAAATGCTGTACCAAGGATTCTAGAATATTTATCACAGTAGGTTGCGCCGGAAGTACAAGCTGAAATAAATATCAGTAATATATTTGCATGATATTTGTTTTCAGGGAAAGATTAGTTTTTAACATAAATCACAATCCTTTGTATAATTTTAATTTTAATATGAAAATTAAATAAAATGCAAACAGCAGGAATAGTTCTTAGTTGTTGAAAAATGTATCTGGCACCAATGCTTTATAGCTTATATCTGTAATATATATTAACTCAAAAATTAATTACTAGCTTACCTTATTTTTATTACTTATTAGGTCATAATCCTGCTCTAGAATCCGTTTTAATGTGCTATCTATATCAAGATCATCGCCTGGTTTCATACTGGCTCCAGATTGGCTACTACCGCCCGCTGTGTTCATCGTCACTCGTTTCACCCATGTAACCAGAACTACTCTTTGTATCATCTTCTATGTTTACGTCCTATAAATTACAAATGTAATTCTTATAAACTTTTCTTACTTTCGCAGTCCTCGATCTGCAATATCATACGGATAAATTAAATCATGCGTTAAATTAAACCTTTCATAGCGGGCAACGTGAAGAAAATTACGCCCTCACAACACGATAGTTAATCAGCGTTACATATATTTTTCAAGTTATTGCTACTATCTCTTTCTGTTATTGGATTATAAAAGTTCTGAAACGTCCAAAATCAAATTTGTAACTTGAAAATAAAACTTACTTTGGTATCATAATCAGCGTGTTGGCCTGAACTGCCATCTTCGGAAGATCCAGTCGTAGCTGTGATGCTGCTCGACAGCTACCGCTTCTCGCTCTACGACGAGGTTCTTGATGCTCTGTTTCGGTTAAGCGCTTTGACGTCTTATGGCTTCTCTTCTTGCGTTTGTGGCGATATAAATAAGCACCCCTGTTTCATTAGTAAAAATAGTATACCAATTCATAATGAATCATTAAATTTGTATAATATTAGAGTTTCAGAAATACGTACAGCTGAAGCTGCGTTTTTTGTGCTAGATGTCGTTGAAGTTGACAATTCTCTTCTGTATCTTTGAGCACATATTCCTCTGTTACGCAACAGTCCCAAGACCGATTCCAACCCTTACACAATGATAAAATATATTTATATTTCCTTAATGTGTACTTTAATGTGATTTGTACAAGATTAAGTAGCTTCGCTAAAACTTTTCTAACTTACTTGGAAATGCATGAGGTATTCCACTGCTTTTCTACCTCTTTGATCTGTATTCACAATGCCATCAATGACAGCAAGCATCTGCAAACAATTTTATAGTTAGTTTGAACTGCGAGTTTCCGTACGATGACAAAATTACTTATATCTAGGTACTTGTACATACAATATAAGTTTATTTCTATATTTCATAGATCTATAATTTGATGTAATTGTTCAAATACAACTTTAGGTTACCTCTACTTTTGCAATCTATATCTTTTATTGCAAGAATATACTTTTTACTAAGTTCAGAATTAAATTTGCATTTTACACTTACCTATATTTTTGCACGTGAAATGTAGCCGATCTGATAAATAAATGGGAAATAGTTTAAACTATTACGTATCAGACAATTCGGAAAAATGCGTTCCGAAACCACCACATATTCTACGTCTCACCCCCACTCTCCGGCAGCTAAACGATATACAGTTTTTTGCGTTTTTAAGGGAAACCGTGATCTAACAAACGTTTTAATTAGTATATTCGGAACTAACAAACGATTCCGCATCGATTGACCCCGGTTTGAACCGAAAATTGTAAAGATTTCTATATTTACCGGCTAAATTAACACTAAAAATTATTTTCGTGATTACGTAAAAACTATTAACTAACAAACGTTCTAATTAGTCTAACAATCAATAACAAACGACTAACAATCGATTCGTAATAAAAAAAATGTAAAAAGTCGAAGTTGTCCGGCTAACTTCTAGGAGATGTAAAAAGTCGAAGTTGTCCGGCTAACTTCTAGGAGATGTAAAAAGTCGAAGTTGTCCGGCTAACTTCAGTGAGCTGGAAAGAATACATGGGGTGCTTTCCAATTGTTTAACACATCCTAACACAAACATACACAGGAAGGCACAAAGTGTATCGATGTGCACGACTCAATTGGAACAAACTGTGTACTAATGTGTACGCTGTGTACGGTTTTGGGTAGGGTTATTCATTATTGTGATACAAGATAATTCGAATTACTTATTACTTCAATGATACTTTTGATAATTTCGTTGATTTGTAGTTTTTTCGCCCTTTTGAATAAAAAATAAAAAAAGAAATGCGGGGCCACTCATTTATAGCTGCCGTGGCTAGTAACTATTTTATTGTTACTAGAGAACACAAGCTTACACAGCCGACTAGTAGCTCTCGGGCGAGTACGGATGTGTAGCGTTGTGTCGACGATTACGGCAATTGGAACACAACTTGTGTCGCCGTGTGCACGAAAGTGTCTAGGGATATTGCAATTGGAAAGCACCCATGGTGTGCGCAAAACTCGTAAACCACGCCCCTTTTCAGCCTTTGGCGCACGAAAAAACAGGGCAGGCAACTTCAAAAAACAAAATGTTTAGCTTTGAAAGTTTGGTACGATTGGTGTCTAAACATCCTTCTCGCACTCTCTGGTTATTCTCTTCTATCTTACTTGATCTTACTTTACTTCTGCATTTGTCGTTGTTGACATTCTCTGTCGAAACGTGAGCGTCGTGAAACGTGAAAAATCGTTGAAAATGGTGCGCTGCATAGTGAAAAACTGTGAAAATAATTGCAGAACATGCACACCGGAGCAAGCAAATTTTCATAAATTACCGGATAACAAAATTATCCGTGAAGGATGGTTTCGGAGCATTGGAGAGGTTATATTGCCTTCGAACATCGTTAACGGTATGCTTCTGCATGATAAAATTTAAATTTGTTTATTTTGATATACTGTATCATGAAGTAACAAAAACTATATTGTTTGAAAGATCAGAAGTTTTGTAATGTATCTTTTTTATCTGTTATTTAAGCACGAATTTGCTCCGTACACTTTACTCCGGAATCTTTCATTCAATCGAAGAGAAAGAGAGGAGAAAATATTTTTAAAAGACGACTTTTGCCAACTGTTGTACCAACATTGCATCTGGTAACAACAAACGAACAGTAAGTTGGATGTGTAATTTATTAAACAAAGCAAATATTGACGCTCCCTTTTTTAAGAATAATAAAGTTAACATAAACTATTAATATTCATACGCTTATGACAAGATGATGGATGTTGCTCCAAGAACCGTGTGACAATGAAACTACATTCATATTTTCTTTATTAGGGCACATGACAAAGGCAATGTAAATTGTAACATTGTTAAGCGGACCTTTAATTTGGTTTGTCCATCAACGTCACCTGTAGAACCAATAAATGCTGCAAGTCTGTCACCTGTGCCAGGTCCAACAAAGGAGACAATCTCATCTGTTGAGCCGGAACTTTCATCTTTGCTTCATCAATACCCGTATCAAGGATGATGACAGAACCTTTGCTTGATTTAGGTCTGCTGGATAAGGCAGATATGACAGGTCAACATGAAACTCCAACAACGTCAGTGTCTTGTCGGTATGTATTACACTACAAGTACTTAATTAGCGCTACTAATAATAATAGTCTCATAGATGAATATTTTAACACCCAAAAACCACTACAGATATCAATAGAGCAAAAAAAAAAACATTTTTTTACGAAAACAAAGCTTCCTCTATGAGGAAGCAAAAGGAAGTATTTATTATTTATACTTCATTCTTTTTGTCTTTTCAGAAATCCTTGGCTGGAACCAAATGGCAGGGTCAACCGTACACCAGAAGGGCCTTTTGATTTGTTGTGCAACGTACGGAATTCTACCTTTTTGGAAACGTTATTTTTTTCTCACATTTTGAATTACATTTGGAATTACATTTGCAGACAACATTTGTATAGTAGATAACAAATATCTATAATTGATTTTGAGATTTGAGATTTATTGTCTTGTTGCTATGACTTTTTCCGACTTACTAAGTTTTCGAGTTACTTATCTTATGCATTTCTTTTGTAGGTGTGAAAAAAAGAAAGCTGTACTACACAGGCGCAGTGAACTTTCAGCTGTTCGTCAATTGAAATATAGGAAAACTCGTTTGATGTCGAAGATCACGGGAAAAGAGGAGAATGAGTATTTCAGCGAGGAAGGAAATCAATCATTGAAACGTCAGCATCGGTGAGAAATACTTCCTTATTTACTGCATGATTAAATATTTTGTTACGTTATCAGCATTATTTTTTATGAGAAAAAAATGTTTATGCTTTTTAAAGTAGTATTTTAAAAAATGTAAAAATCTGTCAGCTGTAATGCTAACATTTGTATTAAACTATTTTTAATGTAAACAATTTTTAAAAATGCAGTAGCGGTAATCTTTTCAGTATTAAAGTGAGATCACCCACAAAATTTTAAACTAATTTTTCATTTTCACACTTCCTTTATGTAACGAAATGACATCAATATTCTTCATATCTTTCAGACTGTACAGTAACTTGAAAATAACATAAAAAAATATTATGTAATGCAACGCAAAATAATGATCTAAAAATTATTTCAGATTTGTGGACGACAATTGCACCGGCAGTAGCCGTGACAACACGACACGAAAGGAAGAGGATCCGTATGAGACAATTAAGTGGATGAAGGATGAATTAAACCATTATCGAACACTTGGAGAATTTCATAAAAATTCATCGGAGAATCACTTTCAGGAACAAAACTTTCTTCAAGCGAATAACGAGGCACTAAAATTGGAATTAACAGAACGGGAACAGAAGTTAAAGGCAATTCTGGCCGAAAATTTAACACTGAAAAAGTCCATTGCCGATCTTAATGTAAGATTAGAGAAAACAAATGTCGAAAAAGAAACAGCACTGACAGTGGGTGTCACTGAAAAGGTCAAAACGGTACTAAGCCTATATTTTACCGAGGGGCAAATACGGTGCTTATTAGAAAATAAAAAATGGGTGAAGTGGTCAGTTGACGATTATGCTTCTGCCATTTCGTTTCGGAGCATCAGCCCCAAAGCATACCGTTACTTCCGTTTAAAATTACACTTCCCTCTACCATCGCTGGCATCATTACGAAGATGGGCACTAACAAAGTTTGATGTCTACGAAGGCTTTTTAATGGACGTACTAGCGATCATGAAGCGAAAAAGCGCAGACCTATCTGAAATGATGAAGATCGCTGTACTTTTTTTTGATGAAATGTCAGTATCTGATGAAGTACGCTTTGACTCGAAATTACAAAAGTTGATCGGACCATGCTCCAAAGTACAGGTTATTATGGTACGTGGACTATTTGGGAATTGGAAGCAACCCATTTATTATAAATTTGACCAGCCAATGAAGAAAAACATTTTGAATGATGCATTAACACTCTTGCATAATGCTGGATATCAAGTTGTTGCATGCACATCGGGCATGGGGAACAAGGGAGTATGGGGAGAATTGAAGATCACTCCCGAGAAACACTACTTCCAACATCCGTCAATTAAAGACGCTAAAGTGTTTGTTTTTGCAGACGTTCCTCATCTTCTTAAGTTTCTAAGGAACTGGTTTATTGATGATGGCTTTACATTAAGCAACTGCAAAAATACATTTACTTCTCAAGTCTATGAGGAAATTGTGAAGATGGGTAACTCTGGAGATCTTCGCATAGCTCACAAAATAACCGAACAACTCCTTAATGCCCGACAAAACTTGAAGCAGTCAGTGCGCCCGGCAGCAAAACTTTGGTCCCACACAGCTGCGAAAGCCATCAAATGGGCCGGTGATCACCAGCTTTTAAAAGAGGTGGAATATGTAAAATACTCTGATTTCGTCCTGGCTGTTAATAATTGGTTTAATGTTCACAATTCCCAAACCAAGTATGGCACACACCCAGATGTTAATGGTTATGGTATGGATCTGGAAAAGCAAGAACAAATATTATCTCTGATGACTTTGCACATGGAGAGCATGCGAGTGGGCCGCAGGACAAAGATGATGCCATTTCAGGAAGGCATTATTATCAGTAACGCTTCTCTACGTGCATTACATAATTATCTTAAAATCAAATTCCCTCAAGATTTCCAATATATAATAACACGCCGACTCCAACAAGATATATTGGAAAACTTCTTTTCGTATATTAGGGGAATGGGTGCAACCAATGACAGCCCCTCTGGGTACGACTTTCGGTACAGACTCCGTTGGTACGTCCTTGGTAAACATTCACAAGCTTTGTTTACCATGAACAGAAATACGGAAGAAGACTTAAATGCAACATGCATGTCTTCATTGTCAAGTGCTGACACTTCTCACACTGCAGAACAGTCTACATCCCGATCTGTACAATTGGCTCAAACGACGTCGACAAGCACATCTGTGAAAAACATGAATTTATCAATCCCAAATTCAGAGTTACGACTTCATTCGTTTAATGAAAATTTTACGGATGCGACTGTTGTAGAGGACAATTTCAAATGTGCAGACGATAATCTCCAAGAAGAAATAACTCTCACACAGGAATTATTCAAAAACATTATCAATACTACATGCGATGAATTATTGGAGGATTCCGTCCATGAGAGAGATAATGACAGAAGTGACAATTTGGAAATCTTGGATGAAGATGTATGTGAAAATGAAAATGAAGAAAACGACTTGTGGAACTTTATGCAATGTGGCTTCAAAATCCAACATCAAGAAAAGGAACCAGTCAGCTGTAGCAGCGATATAGTCCAAACAGCAGGACTGCAATATGTTGCGGGTTATGTAGCCCATCGCTTCATATCAAAATATCCATTTTTAGGAGAGCGTACAATCAACATTACTGACAATTCTCGTACGGAAGAATGTGACTGGGTAAAAACAGTTTCCAAAGGATACCTAATTCATCCATCAGAGGAGCTCATGAATCTAAGCAAAGTTGTGGATGAATGCTTTGTAGCTTTCCACGGTGAAAGCTTTTCAACGGAAGACTATGTCATCCGAAAAGTTGTCTCCCTCGTTAAAAACTCCGGATACAATTCAAATTGGGTACCTGAGGAAGTGCTACAATGTCTCGCTAGAACTCGTACATACATTAGAGTGAAGGAAATTAATAAAAGAGAAAATACAAGAAAGGAAGAAAAAAGAAAGACAAAAAAGTTAAAAAAATTAAATGTTCTTCCTGCAAAAAGAAAGCGCAAATAAGCGCTATCTCATCTACTCGAGAAAAAACAATGTACAATAACGTCCCAGATAGCACAGCTGATCTTTATGAATTCAAAAAGATCTGAATCTGATCTTTATGAATTCATGAAGATCAGCTGTGCTATCTGGGGTTTGTAATTTTGTATTAATTATGTAAATATACTTGACAGAATGAAATAATGTATATAAATATGTGTACCTTAAAGTGAAATTTATAGTAATATTGTAATAAATTATATTTTTATTTAATACAACTCTCACTTTCTTAATTTCTTATGTTTCGAAACTTATGTTAGTATGCAAGAAAAAAAAGTTGTTTCAAGAAATGTTTCTCAAAATAATACCACACTGTCGAGAAAGGATTGAAAAACATGAAAACACTTACACTTACACTTATTAATTTTATTCGTGCAATTTTATTTTTAACATTAATATTTTTTAAATATTTTTTTTTATATTAAAGTATGTATTAAGATGTAAAAGAAACAATAAAGATAACAAATAGTAAGAAGGAATACATTCGAGATTTACAGGTTTCCATTTATGCAACAAACTGTATACTTTTACATGTATAATTTCACACGATTAACGAATTATCAATTAATGTCATATAATACACATTCGTACATATGTACGTATGTAGTTGTATGTATGTACATACATATTGTTAAGCCTTGTGTCCACGATCCGAGAACTCGGTCCGAGTTTCGGTTTCAGCCAATGAAACTGCTACCTTTCTGTAAGAGCTGCAAGTTGATTGGCTTAAACCGAAACTCGGACAGAGTTCTCGGATCGTGGACACAAGGCTTTACAGTCTAGTCAGCGTAGTAAAATCTGCAATGTACCGCCACTTATATCCCTAGAATTCTAGGGATTTTTTATGTTGGTAGACATATATTTTTTCGTGTCGCAATCAGAAAGAAACGATAGATTTTAGACAGAAAGAGTCGTTTTGCGCACACCATGTATTCTTTCCACCATGGATAGACCGGCTTCTGCCGTGAGAGCACGCGATAGAAGATGAACGGTGCAGACATAGCCGCGCGGTCGTAGTCCTCTCTTCTCTTTCTACTGATCGCTTGGTGGGGATAGAAGTCTAGAGTGGGGACTAGTAGGGAATAGCCGGGCTAGACTAGAGACCTAGATAATCAGAGATGCGACATTGAACCTCATAGCCTGATTGGCTGCCTAATCACGTGGTTATAACGCCATTTTGCTTCCCTATAATTGCATTTTATTAACAATTAGTGGTACGTATAATGCACATTTGTATAATGTTAATGGCAATTTATTGGTGAAAACAATAATAGAAAAATATCTACAGTGATTTTATCTAGGAAACACTTACTCTTTCCCCCTTCTTCTTCTTGCAACTTAACCTCACTCTGTCAGTTTCTCTTGCTTTATAAGTACTCATAATGGAAGCAACATATCGGATAATCGGAATAATTGCGATTAGATTGCGATAGCTCGATATATCTAACCTGACCTGACCGTCAATGTCGCATCTCTGTTATCTAGGACTCTAGGGCCGGTATTTATAGTCTTCAAGATCGTCTTAAGTAATGTCTTAAGACGCTAATACGGCTCTGTGATTGGTTCATGACATCTTAAGATTGAACTTAAGACGGTCTTAAATAACTATGAATACCGGCCTAGGCTAGACTTCTATCCCTACCAAGCAATTAGTAGTAAACGGTATTATATAATATATAAACGGTAGTACAGGTTTCCTATCTTCCAACTTTTACGGCACCAGCCTAAGTTAACGGTTACGGCTATTATAAACCAACCCTAAAGGTGAAAACACATAAAATTGCATAGCTGCATATGCATAGCATAAGACCGTTTATGCCATAAGACGCTCGATGCTCATTGGCCTAAACGGTCTTATGCTATGCATATGCAGCTATGCAATTTTATGTGCTTCCACCTTTAGTCTATGGCCGGTATTCATAGTCTTCAAGATCGTCTTAAGTAATGTCTTGAGACGCTAATACGGCTCTGTGATTGGTTCATGACATCTTAAGATTGAACTTAAGACGATCTTAAATAAGCTATGGCCGGTATTCATAGTCTTTAAGACCGTCTTAAGTAATGTCTTAAGACGCTAATACGGCTCTGTGATTGGTTCATGACATCTTAAGATTAAACTTAAGACGGTCTTAAATAACTATGAATACCGGCCTATGTGTCACACACGTTATCGCCATAGACTTATATAGATAGACCGGCTCCTGCCGTGAGAGCACGCGTCGGAAGATGTACGGTGCAGACATAGCCGTGGGGGGTCTCTTCTCTCTGTCTTCTGATCGCTTGGTGGGGATAGACGTCTAGCCCATCTATTCCCTACTAGTCCCCACTCTAGACTTCTATCCCCACCAAGCGATCAGAAGACAGAGAGAAGAGACCCCCCACGGCTAGAGTCCTATATTATAAGAGAAGCGAAATTGACGGCACGCTTGCTGATTGGCTGACCGCGGCACCAATCAAAACCGAGACTCTCGACCCCGTGTGGTGTTCGTGTGGTGTCCGTGTGCATACACATGTTTACAAACGGTCAGCTGCGGGGTTTATGGATCAGCTGCGGGGTTTATGGGAACCATGGAGGGGGTATCGATTTCGCTTTTCTTATAATATAGGACTCTACCCACGGCTATGGGCGGAATTCATAGACGTTTCTTGAAACCTGTCTTAAGCCTTGTGTCCACGATCCGAGAACTCGGTCCGAGTTTCGGTTTAAGCCAATGAAACTGCTACCTTTCTGTAAGAGCTGCAAGTTGATTGGCTTAAACCGAAACTCGGACCGAGTTCTCGGATCGTGGACACAAGGCTTAACAAAGTTCATGCTTGAGCTCTCAGCTTCGGAAATGTTCGGGATTCTTACCAGCTTAACCAATAATATTGAAGGTCTACAAGTATGTAGATAATGCTGCAGTGGAACTTTTCTTTTCTCTTCACAACGCAAGGTTATGTATAAAAGCAGAAAGTGAAATATTAATGAAAATTTGGAATATTCTGATCGGAAAGCTGAATAATTTCGTAATACCTGCCTGCCCTGGAGTGATAATATATATAGGTAAAGTTAATCGTAATAATATATCTATAATTGAGTAAAAGTAGAATTCCAATAAACATTATGTAACAGTAACAATTGCATCTATTTTATTATTTCCAACTTAACATTCTCAACAATGCATAAATATAACACGTTATACATAACATGACATTGTTGAGTGAAAAATTATTACATTGATATAATGTTACTTTTACTCAATGTTTATGTAAATTTATAAACAAAAAAACACATAACCTTATCTATTTATGTAAAAATTCTTCATATTCATATTATTTTGTTGTTTTTATTTAAAAAACATAATTTTTTTTAAATGACAACGCCTATTAGAAGTGTATATTCCGATTCGGAAAAGCAGGTATTCTTGGAGATATTGAAAAAGTATAAACTTGTTGAAGCAAAAGGTACAAATTCCTCCTCGCTGAAAGAGAATAGAGAAATCAGAGGCTTGGTCGATTATTACAGAAGAATATAACAACTCTTCTTTGATTAGTATATACTAAGGTATTAAATTTATTTTATATATTTTATTTTATTTTTATAATACAGCTAGTGAATTTTTTGTAATATGTAATGTTTTACATTACAGAGGGACGTACAACAATTGAAAAAGTACTGTAAATGGATTAATTGCATCTCGTACATATCGTTTTTCACGTATTGTGCCAATATTATCGTTTTCTTCATCCGAAGAAGAGAGATTCAGAATATCAAATAAATTAATATCAAATAAATTAATATCAAATGCGCCCAATATGTTCAATCCCAGATGCCTTTATCTAAAGTATATAATAATAAATAATTAGTAGTATCTTAATTGTGTGTATATATATAAATTAGACCTATAAACGTTATATAACTGACAACTTTTCGAGTAATTTTCAGGTCTTTTAATAAGCACTTTTGTATATATTATTAACAAAATAATGTCAAAAATTTGTTATAAATTAATTCTACATATCACCTGTCAAATGCGATACAAATCCGTAATATGTCACAACAACAGTTTTTAGGTTTGTTTTCTATCGCTGACTGCATTAGTTCAAAAATTGTACATAAATAAACCGTGAGAATTTCGTGTGTGCGCAACCAATGCAGCAATAGAAAACAAACTTTTTGTTTCAAAATCGTCTTAAGTCAACAATTTACTGGACTTGACTAAGATTGGCTTAAGATACGGCTTAAGCAATAACTGTGCATCTAATAATGTCAAGTCGCACTTAAGATTTGATTATGAAACGATATTTGCTTATCTAAGCATGGTCTCAAGTTCCAGCTTTTAATTCGGTCTTAAGCAATGTCTATGAAACAATCGTGATCTTGAAAACGAGCTTAAGTCCGTCTTGAAACTCAAAAAACATCTATGAATTCCGCTCTATGTCTGCACCGTACATCTTCCGACGCGTGCTCTCACGGCAGGGGCCGGTCTATCTATATAAGTCTATGGTTATCGCTATGTATAATTCAATATGGCAGCAGGTACATGAGCACATTTCACCCGACCAATCAACGTAATATCACGATCACGTGATCATTGCCTGCATTTAGCGGACAGAGCTGCTTAGTAGCAATCAAACGTGATTGGTTCCTACTTTTAGAACCAACAAATCAACGTAGAGTGTTGATAAGACGAACTCAACAGTTGTGTTTCGCTGAATGCAGCCATTGGCAAATCTCTGTTACACTATAGGATCTCTAAATATATCTGTTTGTCATCAGCAAATAGCATATGGCTTGAAAAGAGCAAGACTTTACTAATATCATTAAAGCTATACCCAGACAAATTTGCATAGCGCATAAACATAAGCATAAGAAAGTTGATTGGTCCATATACGAGTGCATAAGCCCATATACGAGTGCCGGATCAATCCATTTTCTTATGCATATGTTTATGCGGCTATGCAAGTTTGTGTGGATATAGCTTAAAAGCTGATTGGCCAACTCGTGGATCACGCGTTATTTCCTAGCGTTGACGCATCCTGTGTGCACGAGCCATAATGCTAAGACTCCATATACGCGGTTGAGCTCCGGTAAATGCTGCGGTGACCAATCAGGAGCCAGGCGCTTGCCGGAGCTTGCCGCAACCCGACCTGCGCCTGGCTCCTGATTGGTCACCGCAGCATTTGCCGGAGCTCACCGCGTATATGGAGTCTTAGCATTACAGCTCCTACACACAGGACGCGGCAGCGCTTATCTCCTAGAAGTTAGCCGGACAACTTCGACTTTTTACATTTTTTTTATTACGAATCGATTGTTAGTCGTTTGTTATTGATTGTTAGACTAATTAGAACGTTTGTTAGTTAATAGTTTTTACGTAATCACGAAAATAATTTTTAGTGTTAATTTAGCCGGTAAATATAGAAATCTTTACAATTTTCGGTTCAAACCAGGATCAATCGATGCGGAATCGTTTGTTAGTTCCGAATATACTAATTAAAACGTTTGTTAGATCACGGTTTCCCTTAAAAACGCAAAAAACTGTATATCGTTTAGCTGCCGGAGAGTGGAGGTGAGACGTAGAATATGTGGTGGTTTCGGAACGCATTTGTCCGAATTGCCCGATCAGCCCGATACGTAATAGTTCATCAAAACGAGAAACGTGCTTAAACTATATTGAACTATATTATCAATTTATTTATCAGATGCTTGTGTCTAATACCTGGCTACATTTCACGTGTAAAAATATAGGTAAGTGTAAAATGCAAATTTAATTCTGATCTTATTAAAAAGTATTCTTGCAATAAAAGAGATATAGATTACAAAAGTAGAGATAACCTAAAGTTGTATTTGAACAATTACATCAAATTATAGATGTATGAAATATATAAATAAACTTATATTGGGTAATACTTAAGGAGAGCTCCCTCCTCACCGATTTCGCTGAATTTAGGCTTAATCGACGCGTTTTTGCACAAAACGAACGAATCTGGCAGAAAAAAGGCCCGCTCGGCCCCGCGACGCAAGATATTAACTGTTAAAGTTGACGACTATCAGGTTATAAAACCTGTCATACCGACGCGATGTAGCGACTACGGACATGCTCCGCGACCACATGCGCATGCTCAGTGGCCGTACGCACATGCAAAAGTGCGCGAATTTGAAACGTATGCAATTATGCATACTTATAATGCATAAATATAAATATGTACTTTTCATATATCAACTATTCTCTGCTTTAACAAATTATTTAACAAATAATTTGTTAAAGCAGAGAATAGTTGGTATATGAAAAGTACATATTTATATGTACTTATTTATCGTACATATTTATATGAATAGTTGGTATATAAATATGTACTTTTCATATACCAACTATTCTCTGCTTTAACAAATTATTTCTGTTTCGTTAACTTCGACGCTTAATATCTGTAACAAAAATAATTTGTTAAAGCAGAGAATAGTGTTGGTATATGAAAAGTACATATTTACATGTACTTATTCATCGTACATATTTATATGTACAATAAATAGTTGGTATATAAATATATACTTTTCATATACCAACTATTCTCTGCTTTAACAAATTATTTCTGTTTCATTAACTTCGACGCTTAATATCTATAGCTGAAATAATTTGTTAAAGCAGAGAATAGTTGATATATGAAAAGTACATATTTATATTTATGCATTATAAGTATGCATACGTTTAAAATTCGCTCCCTTTTGCATGCGCGTGCGGCCACTGAGCATGCGCATGTGGTCACAGAGCTGACAGAGCATGCGCATGTGGCCGCGGAGCGTGTTCGTGGTCGCTACATCGCGTCGGTATGACAGGTTTCATAACCTGATAGTCGTCAACTTTAACAGTTAATATCTCGCGTCGCGGAGCCGAGCGGGCCTTTTTTCTGCCAGATTCGTTCGTTTTGTGCAAAAACGCGTCGATTAAGCCTAAATTCAGCGAAATCGGTGAGGAGGGAGCTCTCCTTAAGTATTACCCCTATATTTTTGCACGTGAAATGTAGCCGATCTGATAAATAAATGGGAAATATTTTAAACTATTACGTATCGGGCAATTCGGAAAAATGCGTTCCGAAACCACCACATATTCTACGTCTCACCCCCACTCTCCGGTGCAGCTAAACGAATATACAGTTTTTCGCCTTTTTAAGCGAAACCGTGATCCAACAAACGATTTCATTAGTTTATTCGGGACCAACAAACGATTCCGCATCGATTGACCCCCTTTTGAAACGAAAACTGTAAAGAATTATATATTTACCGGCTAAATTCACACTCAAAAATTTTTTCGTGTTTACGTAAAAACTATTAACCAACAAACGTTTTCATTAGTCCAACAATCAACAACAAACGACCAACAAACGATTCGTAATAAAAAAAATGTAAAAAGTCGAAGTTGTCCGGCTAACTTCAGTGAGCTAAAGGTCCATCTACAATGAGTTGTATCGTAGTCGTGTCATAAGTCATAATCCAGACAGCACAAATGTTCACTACAAGCATCTTAAAGACATCTTTACGATATCTTTTAGACATGCGTGCTGTCTAGGAAGTCATAGAGCACGTGTTAGAACCAAATTTATCAACGTAGAATCTTGATAAGATGACAACTCAGCAATCGTTCTGCTGAACGCGGCCATAGTCATAACCGCGCTAGTGCTACACTCTACTACTCTCGTTCAACACGGATTCAGTGTCAGTGCAGTTTGGCGTCGTAAGTCATAGGCCGGTATTCATAGTCGCTGCTTAAGGGTCGGCAGGAGACCCAGGCAAACTCCGAATTGATATTGGAGACCTCGCGTGGTGGCAACGCGAAACTCCGGTTTCAGTGTCACCAACGTTGAAAAACTAATTTCAGGTTCCATGTAGTGGTGTATGTCCGTACACGTACACACACCACTAAATTGCTTACGCGGACGCACGGATTCAGCAATACGGCCCGAAAATGCTTTCTGGCCGTCCGTAGCAGAAGGCAGTAACGTACCAAGGCTAACAAGCACCCGCTTTTTATAAATTACATATATTCTTATGCACACATGTGCGTGAATACAATAAATTGATTTGCTTTGATTGCTATCAGTGTCTCTTACAATTTAGTCAAATATTAGCCTTTAACATTGAACTGTTTTTCTGTAAAAAATAAAAATAAAAATTTCGAAAATAATTTATATCTTTTGATCGGTTTGACCGATTTTGATGAAATTTTAATATGTTGTAGATATCATTGAAACACATTTGTGGAAAATTCGGGAAAGATTTTTGATGACAGAAAGATTGATAAAAAGAATAAATTATTGTTCTTGATTTTTTTTAGTCCCGATATCTTTCTTGTACATTTACGAAAAAAATTTTCTAGAATCTTGGAGCAGTTTCCTATCGGACATAATTTTTTGGAAGCAATAAAATAGGTAGGTAGTTAGTACTTTTAAAAAATACAGTATTTTTTTCATATTTTTAAAATATGATATATGCTTTTGGTACGATTACCATATATTTTATGTAGAATTTTGGGATAGTATTCTACAAAAAGTAATTTTTACGAACCAGTAAAATGTGTAAAAAGTACTTTAAAAAAACAAAATCTTTTTTTTTTCAAAATTATCACAGCTTTTTGGTACTATCGCCATATTTTTGTTTAGAATTTTGGAATGGAATTCTACAAGTAATTTTCCGGAATCAATTAAATAAATAGATGCAGGTACTAAAAAAATAATGAAATAAAGTAAATTGAAATAATTATAAAAGAATAAACTATAATCGTATTAAATCTAATGTTTTTAATGAAGTACACATACACATACACGTATACATACACTCAAAATAATGGAGTACACATACACATTCGTTCACATAATCACTCTCATACTATTATTTACAGTTATATTCATATGGATGAACTAATCTTCATCACTATCTTCATTGATAGTAGGCGTGATGCCGTCTGTTTTAAATATATTTAAATATTAAATATATAATATATTAAATAAAATAAATAAAAAAATAAAAATAAAAATAAAAAATAAAATAAAATAAACAAATATTAAATATATACATACTAAATATATTTAAAACCGCCGGCATCACGCCTATTATCAATAAAGATAGTGATAAAGATTAGTCCATCCATATAAATATACAAACTATAAATAGTGTAAATAATAGTATGAGAGTGATTATGTGAACGAATGTGTATGTATACTTCATTATTTTGAGTGTGTGTACGTGTATGTGTATGTGTACTTCATTAATAAACATTTGATTTAATACGATTAAAGTTTATCCTTTTATAATTATTTCAATATACTTTATTTTATTATTTTTTTAGTACCTGCACCTATTTATTTAATCGATTCCAGAAAATTACTTGTAGGATTCCATTCCAAGATTCTAAACAAAAATATGGTGATGGTACCAAAAAACTTATAATTTTGAAAAAAAATATTTTGTTTTTTAAAGTACCTTTTACCCATTTTATTGGTTCAAAAAAAGTACTTGTAAAATACCGTCTCAAAAGTCTAATTACATTATAAAACATTACATAACAAAATAAATATGGCAATGGTACAAAAAGCATCATAAATTTAAAAAATAAAAAAAATCTTATTTTTTTAAACTTTTGCCTACCTATTTTATTGGCTCGAAAAAATTACTTGTAGAATACTGTCTCATAGTTCTACATAAAATATATGGCGACCGCACCAAAAGCATCATATTTAAAAAAAAAAGAAGAATACTTTATTTTTAAA
>JASTWR010002326.1:0-22109 GCA_030770355.1 Harpagoxenus sublaevis
CGAGGACCGGTGAAGCCTTATAGTTTTCGACGCGCTGCATACTTTTGGTCCCAAACATTAGACCCGTATCTCTTATAGTTTTAAATATTGAAAAAATAATCGATTTTTGTGTCACCACGCCTTCTCTGACACAATGGAGCTACGAAACCGGTGAAGCCTTATAGTTCTCGACGCGCTGCACACTTTTGGTCCACATTAGCCCGGTATCTTTTATAGTTTAAGAGATATGACCGAAATAATGGATATTTGTTTTTCCACGACTTCTCTGACAGAACAGAGCTTCGGGACCTATAAAGTTTTGTAATTTTCGACGAGATGCACACTCTTGGTTCTATACATAAGCCCTGTATCTTATACTTTAAAAGATATCAACATAAACGTGGATTTTTGTGTCACCACGCCTTCTCTGACACAATAGAGCTACGGGACCGGTGAAGCCTTATAGTTTTCGACACGCTGCACACTTTTGGTCCTATACATTAGACCCGTATCTCTTATAGTTTTAGATATTGAAAAAATAATCGATTTTTGTGTCACCACGCCTTCTCTGACACAATAGAGCTACAAAACCGGTAAAGCCTTATAGTTCTCGACGCGCTGCACACTTTTGGTCCACATTAGCCCGGTATCTCTTATAGTTTAAGAGATATGACCGAAATAATGGATATTTGTTTTTCCACGACTTCTCTGACAGAACAGAGCTTCGGGACCTATAAAGTTTTGTAATTTTCGACGAGATGCACACTCTTGGTTCTATACATAAGCCCTGTATCTTATACTTTAAAAGATATCAACATAAACGTGGATTTTTGTGTCACCACGCCTTCTCTGACACAATAGAGCTACGGGACCGGTGAAGCCTTATAGTTTTCGACACGCTGCACACTTTTGGTCCTATACATTACCCCGTATCTCTTATTGTTTAAGAGATATAAATGAAATAATTGGTCTTTGTGTGTCTACTTCTTCTCTGACGGATTAGAGCTACGAAACCGATGAAGCCTTATTGTTTTTGACGTGCTGCACACTATTGGTCCACATTAGCCCGGTATCTCTTATAGTTTAAGAGATATGAACAAAATAATGGATATTTGTTTTTCCACGACTTCTCTGACAGAATAGAGCTTCAGGACCTATAAAGTCTTGTAATTTTCGACGAGCTGCACACTCTTCGTTCTATACATAAGCCCTGTATCTTATACTTTAAAATATACCAACATAAACATGGATTTTTGTGTCACCACGCCTTCTCTGACACAATAGAGCTACGGGACCGGTGAAGCCTTATAGTTTTCGACGCGCTGCATACTTTTGGTCCCAAACATTAGACCCGTATCTCTTACAGTTTTAGATATTGACAAAATAATCGATTTTTGTGTCACCACGCCTTCTCTGACACAATAGAGCTACGAAACCGGTGAAGCCTTATAGTTCTCGACGCGCTGCACACTTTTGGTCCACATTAGCCCGGTATTTCTTATAGTTTAAGAGATATGACCGAAATAATGGATATTTGTTTTTTCACGACTTCTCTGACAGAACAGAGCTTCGGGACCTATAAAGTTTTGTAATTTTCGACGAGATGCACACTCTTGGTTCTATACATAAGCCCTGTATCTTATACTTTAAAAGATATCAACATAAACGTGGATTTTTGTGTCACCACGCCTTCTCTGACACAATAGAGCTACGGGACCGGTGAAGCCTTATAGTTTTCGACACGCTGCACACTTTTGGTCCTATACATTAGCCCCGTATCTCTTATGGTTTAAGAGATATCAACGAAACACTGGATTTTTGAGTTTCTACCTCTTCTCTGACGGAATAGAGCTACTGGACCAGTGAAACCTTATAATTTTCGACGAGCTCCACACTTTTGATCCTATACATTAGCCCCGTATCTCTTATGGTTTAAGAGATATCAACGAAACACAAGATTTTTATGTTTCTACGTCTTTTCTGACGGAATAGAGCTACTGGACCAGTGAAGCCTTATAATTTTCGACGCGTTGCACACTTTTGATCCTATACATTAGACCCGTATCTCTGATTGTTTAAGAGATATCAACGAAATAATACATTTTTGTGTTTCTATGTCTTCTCTGACGAATTGGAGCTACTGGACCGGTAAAGCCTTATAATTTTCGACGCGTTGCACACTTTTGATCCTATACATTAGACCCGTATCTTTTATTGTTTAAGACATATCAACGAAATAATACATTTTTGTGTTTCTATGTCTTCTCTGACGGATTAGAGCTACTGGACCGGTGAAGCCTTATAGTTTTCGACGCGCTGCACACTTTTGGTCCTACACATTAGCCCCGTATCTCTTATTGTTTAAGAGATATCAACGAAATAATGGATTTTTGTGTTTCTACGTCCTCTCTGACGGATTAGAGCTACTGGACCGGAGAAGCCTTATAGTTTTCGACGCGCTGCACTCTTTTGGTCCTACACATTAGCCCCGTATCTCTTATTGTTTAAGAGATATCAACGAAATAATGGATTTTTGTGTTTCTACGTCTTCTCTGACGGATTAGAGCTACTGGACCGGTAAAGCCATACAGTTTTCGACGCGCTGAACATTTTTGGTCCTATACATTAGCCAAAAGATAGCCCCGTATCTCTTATTGTTTAAGAGATATCAAAGAAACACTGGATTTTTGTGTTTCTACGTCTTCTCTGACGGAATAGAGCTACTGGACCAGTGAAGCCTTATAATTTTCGACGCGCTGCACACTTTTGATCCTATACATTACACCCGTATCTCTTATTGTTTAAGAGATATAAATGAAATAATTGGTCTTTGTGTGTCTACTTCTTCTCTGACGGATTAGAGCTACGAAACCGATGAAGCCTTATTGTTTTTAACGTGCTGCACACTATTGGTCCACATTAGCCCGGTATCTCTTATAGTTTAAGAGATATGAACAAAATAATGGAAGTTTGTTTTTCCACGACTTCTCTGACAGAATAAAGCTTCAGGACCTATAAAGTCTTGTAATTTTCGACGAGCTGCACACTCTTCGTTCTATACATAAGCCCTGTATCTTATACTTTAAAATATACCAACATAAACATGGATTTTTGTGTCACCACGCCTTCTCTGACACAATAGAGCTACGGGACCGGTGAAGCCTTATAGTTTTCGACGCGCTGCACACTTTTGTTCCTATACATTAGCACCGTATCTCTTATAGTTTAAGAGATATCAAGGAAACAATGGATTTTTGTGTCTCTACGCCTTCTCTGACGGTATAGAGCTACGGGTCCGGTGAAGCCTTGTAGTTCTTGACGCGCTGCACACTATTGGTCCACATTAGCCCGGTATCTCTTATAGTTTAAGAGATATGACCGAAATAATGGATATTTGTTTTTCCACGACTTCTCTGACAGAACAGAGCTTCGGGACATATAAAGTTTTGTAATTTTTGACGAGATGCACACTCTTGGTTCTATACATAAGTTCTGTATTTTATACTTTAAAAGATATCAACATAAACGTGGATTTTTGTGTCACCACGCCTTCTCTGACACAATAGAGCTACGGGACCGGTGAAGCCTTATAGTTTTCGACGCGCTGCACACTTTTGGTCCTATACATTAGCCCCGTATCTCTTATAGTTTAAGAGATATCAACGAAATAATGGATTTTTGTGTTTCTACGTCTTCTCTGACGGATTAGAGCTACGGGACCGGTGAAGCCTTATAGTTTTCGACGCGCTGCACACTTTTGGTCCTATACATTAGCCCCGTATCTCTTATAGTTTAAGAGATATCAACAAAATAATGGATTTTTGTGTTTCTACGTCTTCTCTGACGGAATAGAGCTACGGGACCGGTGAAGCCTTGTAGTTTTCGACGCGCTGCACACTTTTGGTCCTATACATTAGCCCCGTATCTCTTATAGTTTAAGAGATATCAACGAAATAATGGATTTTTGTGTTTCTACGTCTTCTCTGACGGATTAGAGCTACGGGACCGGTGAAGCCTTATAGTTTTCGACGCGCTGCACACTTTTGGTCCTATACATTAGCCCCGTATCTCTTATAGATATCAACAAAATAATAAATTTTTGTGTTTCTAATTCTTCTCTGACGGAATAAAGCTACGGGTCCGGTGAAGCCTTGTAGTTCTCGACGCGCTGCACACTTTTGGTCCACATTAGCCCGGTATCTCTTATAGTTTAAGACATATGAACGAAATAATGGATATTTGTTTTTCCACGACTTCTCTGGCAGAATAGAGCTTCGGGACCTATAAAGTATTGTAATTTTCGACGAGCTGCACACTCTTGGTTCTATACATAAGCCCTGTATTATCTTATACTAAAAAAAATATCAACATAAACATGGATTTTTGTGTCACCACGCCTTCTCTGACACAATAGAGCTACGGGACCAATAAAGCCTTATAGTTTTCACGCGCTGCACACTTTTGGTCCTATACATTAGCCCCGTATCTCTTATAGATATCAACAAAATAATAAATTTTTGTGTTTCTAATTCTTCTCTGACGGAATAAAGCTACGGGTCCGGTGAAGCCTTGTAGTTCTCGACGCGCTGCACACTTTTGGTCCACATTAGCCCGGTATCTTTTATAGTTTAAGAGATATGACCGAAATAATGGATATTTGTTTTTCCACGACTTCTCTGACAGAACAGAGCTTCGGGACCTATAAAGTTTTGTAATTTTCGACGAGATGCACACTCTTGGTTCTATACATAAGCCCTGTATCTTATACTTTAAAAGATATCAACATAAACATGGATTTTTGTGTCACCACGCCTTCTCTGACACAATAGAGCTACGGGACCGGTGAAGCCTTATAGTTTTCGACACGCTGCACACTTTTGGTCCTATACATTAGACCCGTATCTCTTATAGTTTTAGATATTGAAAAAATAATCGATTTTTGTGTCACCACGCCTTCTCTGACACAATAGAGCTACAAAACCGGTAAAGCCTTATAGTTCTCGACGCGCTGCACACTTTTGGTCCACATTAGCCCGGTATCTCTTATAGTTTAAGAGATATGACCAAAATAATAGATATTTGTTTTTCCACGACTTCTCTGACAGAACAGAGCTTCGGGACCTATAAAGTTTTGTAATTTTCGACGAGATGCACACTCTTGGTTCTATACATAAGCCCTGTATCTTATACTTTAAAAGATATCAACATAAACGTGGATTTTTGTGTCACCACGCCTTCTCTGACACAATAGAGCTACGGGACCGGTGAAGCCTTATAGTTTTCGACACGCTGCACACTTTTGGTCCTATACATTAGACCCGTATCTCTTATAGTTTTAGATATTGAAAAAATAATCGATTTTTGTGTCACCACGCCTTCTCTGACACAATAGAGCTACAAAACCGGTAAAGCCTTATAGTTCTCGACGCGCTGCACACTTTTGGTCCACATTAGCCCGGTATCTCTTATAGTTTAAGAGATATGACCGAAATAATGGATATTTGTTTTTCCACGACTTCTCTGACAGAACAGAGCTTCGGGACCTATAAAGTTTTGTAATTTTCGACGAGATGCACATTCTTGGTTCTATACATAAACCCTGTATCTTATACTTTAAAAGATATCAACATAAATGTGGATTTTTGTGTCCTCACGTCTTCTCTGACGGAATAGAGCTACTGGACCTGTGAAGCCTTATAATTTTCGACGCGCTGCACACTTTTGATCCTATACATTACCCCGTATCTCTTATTGTTTAAGAGATATAAATGAAATAATTGGTCTTTGTGTGTCTACTTCTTCTCTGACGGATTAGAGCTACGAAACCGATGAAGCCTTATTGTTTTTGACGTGCTGCACACTATTGGTCCACATTAGCCCGGTATCTCTTATAGTTTAAGAGATATGAACAAAATAATGGATATTTGTTTTTCCACGACTTCTCTGACAGAATAGAGCTTCAGGACCTATAAAGTCTTGTAATTTTCGACGAGCTGCACACTCTTCGTTCTATACATAAGCCCTGTATCTTATACTTTAAAATATATCAACATAAACATGGATTTTTGTGTCACCACGACTTCGCTGACATAATAGAGCTTCGGGACCTATAAAATCTTGAATTTTCGACGAGCTGCACACTCTTGGTCCTATACATAAGCCCTGTATCTTATACTATAAAAGATATCAACATAAACATGGATTTTTGTGTCACCACGCCTTCTCTGACACAATAGAGCTACGGGACCGGTGAAGCCATATAGTTTTCGACACGCTGCACACTTTTGGTCCTATACATTACCCCGTATCTCTTATTGTTTAAGAGATATAAATGAAATAATTGGTCTTTGTGTGTCTATTTCTTCTCTGACGGATTAGAGCTACGAAACCGATGAAGCCTTATTGTTTTTGACGTGCTGCACACTATTGGTCCACATTAGCCCGGTATCTCTTATAGTTTAAGAGATATGAACAAAATAATGGATATTTGTTTTTCCACGACTTCTCTGACAGAATAGAGCTTCAGGACCTATAAAGTCTTGTAATTTTCGACGAGCTGCACACTCTTCGTTCTATACATAAGCCCTGTATCTTATACTTTAAAATATATCAACATAAACATGGATTTTTGTGTCACCACGCCTTCTCTGACACAATAGAGCTACAGACCGGTAAAGCCATATAGTTTTCGACGCTCTGCGCACTTTTTTTCCTATACATTAGCCCCGTATTTCTTATTGTTTAAGAGATATCAACGAAATAATACATTTTTGTGTTTCTATGTCTTCTCTGACGGATTAGAGCCACTGGACCGGTGAAGTCATATAGTTTTCGACGCGCTGCACACTTTTGTTCAAATACATTAGCACCGTATTTCTTATAGTTTAAGAGATATCAAGGAAACAATGGATTTTTGTGCCTCTACGCCTTCTCTGACACAATAGAGCTACGGGACCGGTGAAGCCTTATAGTTCTCGACGCGCTGCACACTTTTGGTCCACATTAGCCCGGTATCTCTTATAGTTTAAGAAATATGAACGAAATAATGGATATTTGTTTTTCCACGACTTCTCTGCCAGAATAGAGCTTCGGGACCTATACAGTCTTGTAATTTTCGACGAGCTGCACACTCTTGGTTCTATACATAAGCCCTGTATCTTGTACTTTAAAAGATATCAACATAAACATGGATTTTTGTGTCACCACGCCTTCTGTGACACAATAGAGCTACGGGACCGGTGAAGCCATATAGTTTTCGACGCGCTGCGCACTTTTTTTCCTATACATTAGCCCCGTATTTCTTATTGTTTAAGAGATATCAACGAAATAATACATTTTTGTGTTTCTATGTCTTCTCTGACGGATTAGAGCCACTGGACCGGTGAAGCCATATAGTTTTCGACGCGCTGCACACTTTAGTTCTTATACATTAGCACCGTATCTCTTATAGTTTAAGAGATATCAAGGAAACAATGGATTATTGTGTCTCTACGCCTTCTCTGACACAATAGAGCTACGGGACCGGTGAAGCCATATAGTTTTCGACACGCTGCACACTTTTGGTCCTATACATTACACCGTATTTCTTATTGTTTAAGAGATATAAATGAAATAATTGGTCTTTGTGTGTCTACTTCTTCTCTGACGGATTAGAGCTACGAAACCGATGAAGCCTTATTGTTTTTGACGTGCTGCACACTATTGGTCCACATTAGCCCGGTATCTCTTATAGTTTAAGAGATATGACCGAAATAATGGATATTTGTTTTTCAACGACTTCTCTGACAGAACAGAGCTTCGGGACCTATAAAGTTTTGTAATTTTCGACGAGATGCACACTCTTGGTTTTATACATAAGCCCTGTATCTTATACTTTAAAAGATATCAACATAAACGTGGATTTTTGTGTCACCACGCCTTCTCTGACACAATAGAGCTACGGGACCGGTGAAGCCTTATAGTTTTCGACACGCTGCACACTTTTGGTCCTATACATTAGCCCCGTATCTCTTATGGTTTAAGAGATATCAACGAAACATTGGATTTTTGAGTTTCTACCTCTTCTCTGACGGAATAGAGCTACTGGACCAGTGAAGCCTTATAATTTTCGACGCGCTCACACTTTTGATCCTATACATTAGCCCCGTATCTCTTATGGTTTAAGAGATATCAACGAAACACAAGATTTTTATGTTTCTATGTCTTCTCTGACGGATTAGAGCCACTGGACCGGTGAAGCCATATAGTTTTCGACGCGCTGCACACTTTAGTTCTTATACATTAGCACCGTATCTCTTATAGTTTAAGAGATATCAAGGAAACAATGGATTATTGTGTCTCTACGCCTTCTCTGACGGAATAGAGCTACGGGTCCGGTGAAGCCTTGTAGTTCTTGACGCGCTGCACACTTTTGGTCCACATTAGCCCGGTATCTCTTATAGTTTAAGAGATATGAACGAAATAATGGATATTTGTTTTTCCACGACTTCTCTGACAGAACAGAGCTTCGGGACCTGTAAAGTTTTGTAATTTTCGACGAGCTGCACACTCTTGGTTCTATACATAAGCCCTGTATCTTATACTTTAAAAGATATCAACATAAACATGGATTTTTGTGTCACCACGCCTTCTCTGACACAATAGAGCTACGGGACCGGTGAAGCCATATAGTTTTCGACACGCTGCACACTTTTGGTCTACATTAGCCCGGTATCTCTTATAGTTTAAGAAATATGAACGAAATAATGGATATTCGTTTTTCCACGACTTCTCTGACAGAATAGAGCTTCGGGACCTATAAAGTCTTGTAATTTTTGACGAGCTGCACACTCTTGGTTCTATACATAAGCCCTGTATTTTATACTATAAAAGATATCAACATAAACATGGATTTTTGTGTCACCACGCCTTCTCTGACACAATAGAGCTACGGACCGGTGAAGCCATATAGTTTTCGACGCGCTGCGCACTTTTTTTCCTATACATTAGCCCCGTATTTCTTATTGTTTAAGAGATATCAACGAAATAATACATTTTTGTGTTTCTATGTTTTCTCTGACGGATTAGAGCCACTGGACCGGTGAAGCCATACAGTTTTCGACGCGCTGCACACTTTTGTTCCTATACATTAGCACCGTATCTTTTATAGTTTAAGAGATATCAAGGAAACAATGGATTTTTGTGTCTCTACGCCTTCTCTGACGGTATAGAGCTACGGGTCCGGTGAAGCCTTGTAGTTCTTGACGCGCTGCACACTTTTGGTCCACATTAGCCCGGTATCTCTTATAGTTTAAGAGATATGAACGAAATAATGGATATTTGTTTTTCCACGACTTCTCTGACAGAACAGAGCTTCGGGACCTATAAAGTTTTGTAATTTTCGACGAGCTGCACACTCTTGGTTCTATACATAAGCCCTGTATCTTATACTTTAAAAGATATCAACATAAACATGGATTTTTGTGTCACCACGCCTTCTCTGACACAATAGAGCTACAAGACCGGTGAAGCCTTTTATAGTTTTCGACACGCTGCACACTTTTGGTCCTATACATTAGCCCCGTATCTCTTATGGTTTAAGAGATATCAACAAAACACAAGATTTATATGTTTTTACGTCTTTTCTGACGGAATAGTGCTACTGGACCAGTGAAGCCTTAAAATTTTCGACGCGTTGCAACATTTTTGATCCTATACATTATACCCGTATCTCTTATTGTTTAAAAGATATCAACGAAATAACATTTTTGTGTTTCTATGTCTTCTCTGATCAATTAGAGCTACTGGACCGGTGAAGTCTTATAGTTTTCGACGCACTGCACACTTTTGGTCCACATTAGCCCGGTATCTCTTATAGTTTAAGAAATATGAACGAAATAATGGATATTTGTTTTTCCGCGACTTCTCTGACAGAATAGAGCTTCGGGACCTATAAAGTCTTGTAATTTTCGACGAGCTGCACACTCTTGGTTCTATACATAAGCCCTGTATCTTATACTATAAAAGATATCAACATAAACATGGATTTTTGTGTCACCACGCCTTCTCTGACACAATAGAGCTACGGACCGGTGAAGCCATATAGTTTTCGACGCGCTGCGCACTTTTTTTCCTATACATTAGCCCCGTATTTTTTATTGTTTAAGAGATATCAACGAAATAATACATTTTTGTGTTTCTATGTTTTCTCTGACGGATTAGAGCCACTGGACCGGTGAAGCCATATAGTTTTCGACGCGCTGCACACTTTTGTTCCTATACATTAGCACCGTATCTCTTATAGTTTAAGAGATATCAAGGAAACAATGGATTTTTGTGGCTCTACGCCTTCTCTGACGGTATAGAGCTACGGGTCCGGTGAAGCCTTGTAGTTCTTGACGCGTTGCACACTATTGGTCCACATTAGCCCGGTATCTCTTATAGTTTAAGAAATATGAACGAAATAATGGATATTTGTTTTTCCACGACTTCTCTGACAGAATAAAGCTTCAGGACCTATAAAGTCTTATAATTTTCGACGAGCTGCACACTCTTCGTTCTATACATAAGCCCTGTATCTTATACTTTAAAATATATCAACATAAACGTGGATTTTTGTGTCACCACGCCTTCTCTGACACAATAGAGCTACGGGACCGGTGAAGCCTTATAGTTTTCGACGCGCTGCATACTTTTGGTCCCAAACATTAGACCCGTATCTCTTATAGTTCTAGATATTGAAAAAATAATCGATTTTTGTGTCACCACGTTTTTTCTGACACAATAGAGCTACGAAACCGGTGAAGCCTTATAGTTCTCGACGCGCTGCACACTTTTGGTCCACATTAGCCCGGTATCTCTTATAGTTTAAGAGATATGACCGAAATAATGGATATTTGTTTTTCCACGACTTCTCTGACAGAACAGAGCTTCGGGACCTATAAAGTTTTGTAATTTTCGACGAGATGCACACTCTTGGTTCTATACATAAGCCCTGTATCTTATACTTTAAAAGATATCAACATAAACGTGGATTTTTGTGTCACCACGCCTTCTCTGACACAATAGAGCTACGGGACCGGTAAAGCCTTATAGTTTTCGACGCGCTGCACACTTTTGTTCCTATACATTAGCACCGTATCTCTTATAGTTTAAGAGATATCAACGAAATAATACATTTTTGTGTTTCTATGTCGTCTCTGACCAATTAGAGCTACTGGACCGGTGAAGCCTTATAGTTTTTGACGCGCTGCACACTTTTGGTCCACATTAGCCCAGTATCTCTTATAGTTTAAGAAATATGAACGAAATAATGGATATTTGTTTTTCCACGACTTCTCTGACAGAATAGAGCTTTGGGACCTATAAAGTCTTGTAATTTTCGACGAGCTGCACACTCTTGGTTCTATACATAAGCCCTGTATCTTATACTATAAAAGATATCAACATAAACATGGATTTTTGTGTCACCACGCCTTCTCTGACACAATAGAGCTACGGACCGGTGAAGCCTTATAGTTTTCGACACGCTGCACACTTTTGGTCCTATACATTAGCCCCGTATCTCTTATGGTTTAAGAGATATCAACGAAACACTGGATTTTTGAGTTTCTACCTCTTCTCTGACGGAATAGAGCTACTGGACCAGTGAAGCCTTATAATTTTCGACGCGCTCCACACTTTTGATCCTATACATTAGCCCCGTATCTCTTATGGTTTAAGAGATATCAACGAAACACAAGATTTTTATGTTTCTACGTCTTTTCTGACGGAATAGAGCTACTGGACCGGTGAAGCCATATAGTTTTCGACGCGCTGCATACTTTTGGTTTTAAACATTAGACCCGTACTCTTATAGTTTAAGAGATATTAACGCAATAATCGATTTTTGTGTTTCTATGTCTTCTCTGACGGATTAGAGCCACTGGACCGGTGAAGCCATATAGTTTTCGACGCGTTGCACACTTTTGTTCCTATACATTAGCACCGTATCTCTTATAGTTTAAGAGATATCGAGGAAACAATGGATTTTTGTGTCTCTACGTCTTCTCTGACGGAATAGAGCTACGGGTCCGGCGAAGCCTTGTAGACCTCGACGCGCTGCACACTTTTGGTCCACATTAGCCCGGTATCTCTTATAGTTTAAGAGATATGACCGAAATAATGGATATTTGTTTTTCCACGACTTCTCTGACAGAACAGAGCTTCGGGACCTATAAAGTTTTGTAATTTTCGACGAGATGCACACTCTTGGTTCTATACATAAGCCCTGTATCTTATACTTTAAAAGATATCAACATAAACGTGGATTTTTGTGTCACCACGCCTTCTCTGACACAATAGAGCTACGGGACCGGTAAAGCCTTATAGTTTTCGACGCGCTGCACACTTTTGTTCCTATACATTAGCACCGTATCTCTTATAGTTTAAGAGATATCAACGAAATAATACATTTCTGTGTTTTCTATGTCGTCTCTGACCAATTAGAGCTACTGGACCGGTGAAGCCTTATAGTTTTTGACGCGCTGCACACTTTTGGTCCACATTAGCCCAGTATCTCTTATAGTTTAAGAAATATGAACGAAATAATGGATATTTGTTTTTCCACGACTTCTCTGACAGAATAGAGCTTTGGGACCTATAAAGTCTTGTAATTTTCGACGAGCTGCACACTCTTGGTTCTATACATAAGCCCTGTATCTTATACTATAAAAGATATCAACATAAACGTGGATTTTTGTGTCACCACGCCTTCTCTGACACAATAGAGCTACGGACCGGTGAAGCCATATAGTTTTCGACGCGCTGCGCACTTTTGTTCCTATACATTAGCACCGTATCTCTTATAGTTTAAGAGATATCAAGGAAACAATGGATTTTTGTGTCTCTACGCCTTCTCTGACGGTATAGAGCTACGGGTACCGGTGAAGCCTTATAGTTTCTGACGCGCTGCACACTTTTGGTCCTATACATTAGCACCGTATCTCTTATAGTTTAAGAGATATCAACGAAATAATGACATTTTGTGTTTCTACGACTTCTCTGACAGTATAGAGCTACGGGACCGGTGAAGCCTTGTAGTTTCTGACGCGCTGCACACTCTTGGTTCTATACATAAGCCCTGTATCTTATACTATAAAAGATATCAACATAAACATGGATTTTTGTGTCACCACGCCTTCTCTGACACAATAGAGCTACGGACCGGTGAAGCCATATAGTTTTCGACGCGCTGCGCACTTTTTTTCCTATACATTAGCCCCGTATTTCTTATTGTTTAAGAGATATCAACGAAATAATACATTTTTGTGTTTCTATGTTTTCTCTGACGGATTAGAGCCACTGGACCGGTGAAGCCATATAGTTTTCGACACGCTGCACACTTTTGGTCCTATACATTAGCCCCGTATCTCTTATGGTTTAAGAGATATCAACAAAACACAAGATTTTTATGTTTTTACGTCTTTTCTGACGGAATAGTGCTACTGGACCAGTGAAGCCTTAAAATTTTCGACGCGTTGCAACACTTTTGATCCTATACATTATACCCGTATCTCTTATTGTTTAAGAGATATCAACGAAATAATACATTTTTGTGTTTCTATGTCGTCTCTGACCAATTAGAGCTACTGGACCGGTGAAGCCTTATAGTTTTTGACGCGCTGCACACTTTTGGTCCACATTAGCCCGGTATCTCTTATAGTTTAAGAAATATGAACGAAATAATGGATATTTGTTTTTCCACGATTTCTCTGACAGAATAGAGCTTCGGGACCTATAAAGTCTTGTAATTTTCGACGAGCTGCACACTCTTGGTTCTATACATAAGCCCTGTATCTTATACTATAAAAGATATCAACATAAACATGGATTTTTGTGTCACCACGCCTTCTCTGACACAATAGAGCTACGGACCGGTGAAGCCATATAGTTTTCGACGCGCTCCACACTTTTGATCCTATACATTAGCCCCGTATCTCTTATGGTTTAAGAGATATCAACGAAACACAAGATTTTTATGTTTTTACGTCTTTTCTGACGGAATAGAGTTACTGGACCGGTGAAGCCTTATAGTTTTCGACGCGCTGCATACTTTTGGTCCTAAACATTAGACCCGTACTCTTATAGTTTACAAGATATTAACAAAATAATCGATTTTTGTGTTTCTATGTCTTCTCTGACGGATTAAAGCCACTGGACCGGTGAAGCCATATAGTTTTCGACGCGTTGCACACTTTTGTTCCTATACATTATACCCGTATCTCTTATTGTTTAAGAGATATCAACGAAATAATACATTTTTGTGTTTCTATGTCGTCTCTGACCAATTAGAGCTACTGGACCGGTGAAGCCTTATAGTTTTTGACGCGCTGCACACTTTTGGTCCACATTAGCCCGGTATCTCTTATAGTTTAAGAAATATGAACGAAATAATGGATATTTGTTTTTCCACGATTTCTCTGACAGAATAGAGCTTCGGGACCTATAAAGTCTTGTAATTTTCGACGAGCTGCACACTCTTGGTTCTATACATAAGCCCTGTATCTTATACTATAAAAGATATCAACATAAACATGGATTTTTGTGTCACCACGCCTTCTCTGACACAATAGAGCTACGGACCGGTGAAGCCATATAGTTTTCGACGCGCTCCACACTTTTGATCCTATACATTAGCCCCGTATCTCTTATGGTTTAAGAGATATCAACGAAACACAAGATTTTTATGTTTTTACGTCTTTTCTGACGGAATAGAGTTACTGGACCGGTGAAGCCTTATAGTTTTCGACGCGCTGCATACTTTTGGTCCTAAACATTAGACCCGTACTCTTATAGTTTACAAGATATTAACAAAATAATCGATTTTTGTGTTTCTATGTCTTCTCTGACGGATTAAAGCCACTGGACCGGTGAAGCCATATAGTTTTCGACGCGTTGCACACTTTTGTTCCTATACATTAGCCCCGTATCTCTTATAGATATCAACGAAATAATAAATTTTTGTGTTTCTAATTCTTCTCTGACGGAATAGAGCTACGGGTCCGGTGAAGCCTTGTAGTTCTCGACGCGCTGCACACTTTTGGTCTACATTAGCCCGGTATCTCTTATAGTTTAAGAAATATGAACGAAATAATGGATATTCGTTTTTCCACGACTTCTCTGACAGAATAGAGCTTCGGGACCTATAAAAGTCTTGTAATTTTCGACGAGCTGCACACTCTTGGTTCTATATATAAGCCCTGTATCTTATACTATAAAAGATATCAACATAAACATGGATTTTTGTGTCACCACGCCTTCTCTGACACAATAGAGCTACGGACCGGTGAAGCCATATAGTTTTCGACGCGCTGCGCACTTTTTTTCCTATACATTAGCCCCGTATTTCTTATTGTTTAAGAGATATCAACGAAATAATACATTTTTGTGTTTCTATGTCTTCTCTGACGGATTAGAGCCACTGGACCGGTGAAGCCATATAGTTTTCGACGCGCTGCACACTTTTGTTCCTATACATTAGCACCGTATCTCTTATAGTTTAAGAGATATCAAGGAAACAATGGATTTTTGTGTCTCTACGCCTTCTCTGACGGTATAGAGCTACGGGTCCGGTGAAGCCTTGTAGTTCTTGACGCGCTGCACACTTTTGGTTCACATTAGCCCGGTATCTCTTATAGTTTAAGAGATATGAACGGAATAATGGATATTTGTTTTTCCACGACTTCTCTGACAGAACAGAGCTTCGGGACCTATAAAGTTTTGTAATTTTCGACGAGCTGCACACTCTTGGTTCTATACATAAGCCCTGTATCTTATACTTTAAAAGATATCAACATAAACATGGATTTTTGTGTCACCACGCCTTCTCTGACACAATAGAGCTACAAGACCGGTGAAGCCTTATAGTTTTCGACACGCTGCACACTTTTGGTCCTATACATTAGCCCCGTATCTCTTATGGTTTAAGAGATATCAACAAAACAATAGATTTTTATGTGTCTACGTCTTTTCTGACGAATAGAGCTACTGGACCAGGTGAAGCCTTATAAGTTCTCGACGCGCTTGCACACTTTTGGTCCACATTAGCCCGGTATCTCTTATAGTTTAAGAGATATGACCGAAATAATGGATATTTGTTTTTCCACGACTTCTCTGACAGAACAGAGCTTCGGGACCTATAAAGTTTTGTAATTTTCGACGAGATGCACACTCTTGGTTCTATACATAAGCCCTGTATCTTATACTTTAAAAGATATCAACATAAACGTGGATTTTTGTGTCACCACGCCTTCTCTGACACAATAGAGCTACGGGACCGGTGAAGCCTTATAGTTTTCGACACGCTGCACACTTTTGGTCCTATACATTAGCCCCGTATCTCTTATGGTTTAAGAGATATCAACGAAACACAAGATTTTTATGTTTTTACGTCTTTTCTGACGGAATAGAGTTACTGGACCGGTGAAGCCTTATAGTTTTCGACGCGCTGCATACTTTTGGTCCTAAACATTAGACCCGTACTCTTATAGTTTACAAGATATTAACAAAATAATCGATTTTTGTGTTTCTATGTCTTCTCTGACGGATTAAAGCCACTGGACCGGTGAAGCCATATAGTTTTCGACGCGTTGCACACTTTTGTTCCTATACATTAGCCCCGTATCTCTTATAGATATCAACGAAATAATAAATTTTTGTGTTTCTAATTCTTCTCTGACGGAATAGAGCTACGGGTCCGGTGAAGCCTTGTAGTTCTCGACGCGCTGCACACTTTTGGTCTACATTAGCCCGGTATCTCTTATAGTTTAAGAAATATGAACGAAATAATGGATATTCGTTTTTCCACGACTTCTCTGACAGAATAGAGCTTCGGGACCTATAAAAGTCTTGTAATTTTCGACGAGCTGCACACTCTTGGTTCTATATATAAGCCCTGTATCTTATACTATAAAAGATATCAACATAAACATGGATTTTTGTGTCACCACGCCTTCTCTGACACAATAGAGCTACGGACCGGTGAAGCCATATAGTTTTCGACGCGCTGCGCACTTTTTTTCCTATACATTAGCCCCGTATTTCTTATTGTTTAAGAGATATCAACGAAATAATACATTTTTGTGTTTCTATGTCTTCTCTGACGGATTAGAGCCACTGGACCGGTGAAGCCATATAGTTTTCGACGCGCTGCACACTTTTGTTCCTATACATTAGCACCGTATCTCTTATAGTTTAAGAGATATCAAGGAAACAATGGATTTTTGTGTCTCTACGCCTTCTCTGACGGTATAGAGCTACGGGTCCGGTGAAGCCTTGTAGTTCTTGACGCGCTGCACACTTTTGGTTCACATTAGCCCGGTATCTCTTATAGTTTAAGAGATATGAACGGAATAATGGATATTTGTTTTTCCACGACTTCTCTGACAGAACAGAGTTTCGGGACCTATAAAGTTTTGTAATTTTCGACGAGCTGCACACTCTTGGTTCTATACATAAGCCCTGTATCTTATACTTTAAAAGATATCAACATAAACATGGATTTTTGTGTCACCACGCCTTCTCTGACACAATAGAGCTACAAGACCGGTGAAGCCTTATAGTTTTCGACACGCTGCACACTTTTGGTCCTATACATTAGCCCCGTATCTCTTATGGTTTAAGAGATATCAACAAAACACAAGATTTTTATGTTTTTACGTCTTTTCTGACGGAATAGTGCTACTGGACCAGTGAAGCCTTAAAATTTTCGACGCGTTGCAACACTTTTGATCCTATACATTATACCCGTATCTCTTATTGTTTAAGAGATATCAACGAAATAATACATTTTTGTGTTTCTATGTCGTCTCTGACCAATTAGAGCTACTGGACCGGTGAAGCCTTATAGTTTTTGACGCGCTGCACACTTTTGGTCCACATTAGCCCGGTATCTCTTATAGTTTAAGAAATATGAACGAAATAATGGATATTTGTTTTTCCACGACTTCTCTGACAGAATAGAGCTTCGGGACCTATAAAGTCTTGTAATTTTCGACGAGCTGCACACTCTTGGTTCTATACATAAGCCCTGTATCTTATACTATAAAAGATATCAACATAAACATGGATTTTTGTGTCACCACGCCTTCTCTGACACAATAGAGCTACGGACCGGTGAAGCCATATAGTTTTCGACGCGCTGCGCACTTTTTTTCCTATACATTAGCCCCGTATTTTTTATTGTTTAAGAGATATCAACGAAATAATACATTTTTGTGTTTCTATGTTTTCTCTGACGGATTAGAGCCACTGGACCGGTGAAGCCATATAGTTTTCGACGCGCTGCACACTTTTGTTCCTATACATTAGCACCGTATCTCTTATAGTTTAAGAGATATCAAGGAAACAATGGATTTTTGTGGCTCTACGCCTTCTCTGACGGTATAGAGCTACGGGTCCGGTGAAGCCTTGTAGTTCTTGACGCGTTGCACACTATTGGTCCACATTAGCCCGGTATCTCTTATAGTTTAAGAAATATGAACGAAATAATGGATATTTGTTTTTCCACGACTTCTCTGACAGAATAAAGCTTCAGGACCTATAAAGTCTTATAATTTTCGACGAGCTGCACACTCTTCGTTCTATACATAAGCCCTGTATCTTATACTTTAAAAGATATCAACATAAACGTGGATTTTTGTGTCACCACGCCTTCTCTGACACAATAGAGCTACGGGACCGGTGAAGCCTTATAGTTTTCGACACGCTGCACACTTTTGGTCCTATACATTAGCCCCGTATCTCTTATGGTTTAAGAGATATCAACGAAACACAAGATTTTTATGTTTTTACGTTTTTTCTGACGGAATAGAGTTACTGGACCGGTGAAGCCTTATAGTTTTCGACGCGCTGCATACTTTTGGTCCTAAACATTAGACCCGTACTCTTATAGTTTACAAGATATTAACAAAATAATCGATTTTTGTGTTTCTATGTCTTCTCTGACGGATTAAAGCCACTGGACCGGTGAAGCCATATAGTTTTCGACGCGTTGCACACTTTTGTTCCTATACATTAGCCCCGTATCTCTTATAGATATCAACGAAATAATAAATTTTTGTGTTTCTAATTCTTCTCTGACGGAATAGAGCTACGGGTCCGGTGAAGCCTTGTAGTTCTCGACGCGCTGCACACTTTTGGTCTACATTAGCCCGGTATCTCTTATAGTTTAAGAAATATGAACGAAATAATGGATATTCGTTTTTCCACGACTTCTCTGACAGAATAGAGCTTCGGGACCTATAAAAGTCTTGTAATTTTCGACGAGCTGCACACTCTTGGTTCTATATATAAGCCCTGTATCTTATACTATAAAAGATATCAACATAAACATGGATTTTTGTGTCACCACGCCTTCTCTGACACAATAGAGCTACGGACCGGTGAAGCCATATAGTTTTCGACGCGCTGCGCACTTTTTTTCCTATACATTAGCCCCGTATTTCTTATTGTTTAAGAGATATCAACGAAATAATACATTTTTGTGTTTCTATGTCTTCTCTGACGGATTAGAGCCACTGGACCGGTGAAGCCATATAGTTTTCGACGCGCTGCACACTTTTGTTCCTATACATTAGCACCGTATCTCTTATAGTTTAAGAGATATCAAGGAAACAATGGATTTTTGTGTCTCTACGCCTTCTCTGACGGTATAGAGCTACGGGTCCGGTGAAGCCTTGTAGTTCTTGACGCGCTGCACACTTTTGGTTCACATTAGCCCGGTATCTCTTATAGTTTAAGAGATATGAACGGAATAATGGATATTTGTTTTTCCACGACTTCTCTGACAGAACAGAGTTTCGGGACCTATAAAGTTTTGTAATTTTCGACGAGCTGCACACTCTTGGTTCTATACATAAGCCCTGTATCTTATACTTTAAAAGATATCAACATAAACATGGATTTTTGTGTCACCACGCCTTCTCTGACACAATAGAGCTACAAGACCGGTGAAGCCTTAAAATTTTCGACGCGTTGCAACACTTTTGATCCTATACATTATACCCGTATCTCTTATTGTTTAAGAGATATCAACGAAATAATACATTTTTGTGTTTCTATGTCGTCTCTGACCAATTAGAGCTACTGGACCGGTGAAGCCTTATAGTTTTTGACGCGCTGCACACTTTTGGTCCACATTAGCCCGGTATCTCTTATAGTTTAAGAAATATGAACGAAATAATGGATATTTGTTTTTCCACGACTTCTCTGACAGAATAGAGCTTCGGGACCTATAAAGTCTTGTAATTTTCGACGAGCTGCACACTCTTGGTTCTATACATAAGCCCTGTATCTTATACTATAAAAGATATCAACATAAACATGGATTTTTGTGTCACCACGCCTTCTCTGACACAATAGAGCTACGGACCGGTGAAGCCATATAGTTTTCGACGCGCTGCGCACTTTTTTTCCTATACATTAGCCCCGTATTTTTATTGTTTAAGAGATATCAACGAAATAATACATTTTTGTGTTTCTATGTTTTCTCTGACGGATTAGAGCCACTGGACCGGTGAAGCCATATAGTTTTCGACGCGCTGCACACTTTTGTTCCTATACATTAGCACCGTATCTCTTATAGTTTAAGAGATATCAAGGAAACAATGGATTTTTGTGGCTCTACGCCTTCTCTGACGGTATAGAGCTACGGGTCCGGTGAAGCCTTGTAGTTCTTGACGCGCTGCACACTATTGGTCCACATTAGCCCGGTATCTCTTATAGTTTAAGAGATATGAACGAAATAATGGATATTTGTTTTTCCACGACTTCTCTGACAGAATAAGAGCTTCAGGGACCTATAAAGTCTTAGTAATTTTCGACGAGCTGCACACTCTTGGTTCTATACATAAGCCCTGTATCTTATACTTTAAAAGATATCAACATAAACATGGATTTTTGTGTCACCACGCCTTCTCTGACACAATAGAGCTACGGGACCGGTGAAGCCTTATAGTTTTCGACACGCTGCATACTTTTGGTCCCTAAACATTAGACCCGTATCTCTTATAGTTTTAGATATATGAAAAATAATCGATTTTTGTGTCTACACGTCTTTTCTGACGAATAGAGCTACGAAACCGGTGAAGCCTTATAGTTCTCGACGCGCTGCACACTTTTGGTCCACATTAGCCCAGTATCTCTTATAGTTTAAGAAATATGAACGAAATAATGGATATTTGTTTTTCCACGACTTCTCTGACAGAATAGAGCTTTGGGACCTATAAAGTCTTGTAATTTTCGACGAGCTGCACACTCTTGGTTCTATACATAAGCCCTGTATCTTATACTATAAAAGATATCAACATAAACATGGATTTTTGTGTCACCACGCCTTCTCTGACACAATAGAGCTACGGACCGGTGAAGCCATATAGTTTTCGACGCGCTGCGCACTTTTTTTCCTATACATTAGCCCCGTATTTCTTATTGTTTAAGAAATATCAACGAAATAATACATTTTGTGTTTCTATATTTTCTCTGACGGATTAGAGCCACTGGACCGGTGAAGCCATATAGTTTTCGACGCGCTGCACACTTTTGTTCCTATACATTAGCACCGTATCTCTTATAGTTTAAGAGATATCAAGGAAACAATGGATTTTTGTGTCTCTACGCCTTCTCTGACGGTATAGAGCTACGGGTCCGGTGAAACCTTGTAGTTCTTGACGCGCTGCACACTTTTGGTCCACATTAGCCCGGTGTCTCTTATAGTTTAAGAGATATGAACGAAATAATGGATATTTGTTTTTCCACGACTTCTCTGACAGAACAGAGCTTCGGGACCTATAAAGTTTTGTAATTTTCGACGAGATGCACACTCTTGGTTCTATACATAAGCCCTGTATCTTATACTTTAAAAGATATCAACATAAACGTGGATTTTTGTGTCACCACGCCTTCTCTGACACAATAGAGCTACGGGACCGGTGAAGCCTTATAGTTTTCGACACGCTGCACACTTTTGGTCCTATACATTAGCCCCGTATCTCTTATGGTTTAAGAGATATCAACGAAACACAAGATTTTTATGTTTCTACGTCTTTTCTGACGGAATAGAGCTACTGGACCGGTGAAGCCATATAGTTTTCGACGCGCTGCATACTTTTGGT
>JASTWR010002327.1:0-22108 GCA_030770355.1 Harpagoxenus sublaevis
AATCTTCTATCATTTCCCCTTTCCTCCATGCTATGTCGCATATCCTCTATATTGCTTCCTTTAATCTGTTTCCTCCGTTTGTCCATACCTCGTTTGGTATTCCATCCGTTCCTGCTGCTTTTTTATTCTTCATCTCAGCTATCACTTCTTCTATCTCCTCTCTTCTTATTCCTTCCTGCTCTTCGCAGCTGTCTTCTGTTTCTTGTTTTTTCTCTTCTGTCTTTTGTTTCGTTCCTACACCTCCTAGCAGCTTCTTAAAATGCTCGTTCCATTGTTCTTTGCTTATTTCTTCGTTTACTCCTTTTCTGTGTTTCCTTACTCTATTTATGACTCTCCATACCTCCTTTTCATTTTTGGCGTCTTTTGCTTCTTCTATAATTCGTTCTTTTTCCTTTTCTTTTTTTTCTTTTATCTTTTCCCTGTATTCTTTTCTCTTTTTTATGTATTCTGCTTTTTCTTCTTCTCCTTTTTTCCACTTTCTTAACTTCTTTTTTGCTTCTTTTCTTAGCTCTGCACACTGTCCATCCCACCATCTATTTTTTCTCTTTGCTTTGCTGTCTATTCTGATTTCCTTCCAGCTTGCCGCCCGCGTCACTGCTTTCTTTATTTCTTCCATGAGTTCTTTCGGGTTCACTCCCTCTATAGTTTCTTCTTCGATCTTCTCTCTATATCTTTCTACTGCTTCTATGGACCAGTCCATTACTTTTTTCACTTTCCTCTCTTCCCTTTTTCTTTCTTCTATTTCCTCCGCTACTTTAAGTATTACATATTGGTGGTCCGATTCTATCTCCTCTCCAATTCCTATCTCTTCTGTTCTTTCCCATAGCTCTTGATTTCCTATAATATAGTCTATTACTGTCTCTCCTCTCCCTCCGGTAAAAGTGAATTCTCCTTCTTTATCTCCCTTGGTTCCATTTAATATTCCTAGCCCTTCTTCTTCCAGAAATTCTATCAGTTTTCTTCCTTCTGCGTTTATTTCTTTGTTTTTTGATCTTCTTTCCTCTCCAAAGATGTCCGTGATTCCTCCTTTTTCTCCTGTTCTTGCATTAAAGTCGCCTCCTATTATTATTCGCTCTCCTATTCCTCCTCCGTTCATATATTCTCTTATTATTCTTATTTTTTTGTCAATGTCATTATTTACGTATACGCTGATAATCTTCCATTCTCCTTCTTTTGTTCTTACAATTCTCTCCGCTACTCCTTCCTTTTCTCTCTCTATTCTTCCTTCTGCTTCAAGCCCTTTTCTTACTCCGGTGATTATCCCTCCTCTTGCTCTTCCCCTCTTCTTTTCTCTTGTCGCTGGCTGGCATTTCCATACATGTCCTTCTGGCATTATTCTTTTTATTTTGCTCCACTCTTTTTCTTCCACCCACGTTTCTAGAAGCGATACTACGTCCCACTCTTCCACTACCTTCCAAAACCCTTCGTTTTTCCCTTTTAATCCTGCTATGTTCCAGAAGCCTACTGTCATTCCCTTTTGTCTTTCTACTATCCTCTTCCTCTTTCTTTCCGTTCTTCTCTTCTTCTTTCCTCCTCTTCTCCTTCGTGCAGTTTCCTTCTCAATTTCCTCCCATCTCTGTTTCTTCCTGTTCTCTTCGAAATCTTTTTCCGTCTTCCAGCCTCTCCTCGCTTTCATTCCATTTCTTTTCGTGGCCGTCTATCCGTATTTTCTGATATCCTAAGGTTGCTCTTTTCCCTTTTTCTCTCTCCTCCTTCACTATGTTCCATAATTGTCTTTGTATTTTTCTCTCCGCTACTGTCAGGTCATCATCTATGTATATCTTTTTTTCTTTTCCCATCTTCTTTCTGTTTATCATTACTTCTCTCTTGTCTTCCCGTCTGTTCAGCTTAACTAGTATCATTTTGTTTTCTCGTCTGCCAATATTTTGCACCTCGTCCACTTCTACCTCTTTTTTAGCGATTTCATTCAGCAACTTTCTAATCTTCTCTCCTCTCTCACTTCCTTCTTCTATTTCCGCTCCTTTTATTATTATATTGTTTCTTCTTCTTTTCCTTTCTTCCAATTCATTTTTTCTTTCTATCTCCTTCATTTTCTTCATCATCTCGTTGCTCTCTCTCTCTCCCTCTCTCTTCTTCTCCACCTCCACCATTCTCTCCTCCAGTTGCTTTACTCTTTTTTCTATATCAGTTTTCAGCTTTTCCCATATCATTTCGCTTTTTCTGTATTCTCCTCTCAGGTCTTGCATCTCTTTATCAGTTCCTCCTTATCTTTCTTTCTTTCTTTCTCTTGTTCCTTCAATTTTGCCAGTATTTCTTTCAGCATTTCTCCTGCCTCCATGCTTCCCTCTTCCTCTTCCGCTTTTTTTACTTTGCTTGGTGGCGACCTACTTACTCTTCTCTCCTTATTAAATTTATCTATAATTTCTTTCTCGACCTTTTTTATTTCTTCACTCTCCTGCTCTTTTTTTCTTTTCTTTATGAAGTCTGTAATCGACCCTTGGCTTTCTATTCTGTCTCTTCTCTTTGACAGTTCCGCTGTCCTCTCGTGTTTACTCTCTGTGTTCTTACCTTCTTTAATCGTTTCTTTGTCCTCTTTCCTGCACTTCTCTTCACTATCCTTGTTCCCTTTACTCTCCTTCTTCTCCTTCTCCATCCGCTCCTTTCTCTGCTTTTACAGCGATCCTAGTCTCCTTGTTTCTTTCCTATGCCACTTCTCGATTCTACAAGCTTCTCCTAACCTCAAAACTGTCGCCGCTACACAGATTCGAAAATCTTCCGCCTACGTCTTCCGCTCTACTTGCCTTCTTTTCCTTCTGCCTTATTGCACTTTGCGCATGCAACTATCTGAAAAACAAAATCGCCCTAGGGCAATATCTCGGCAGAATATTTCCAATAAATTTATGCAAATAATATGCGTGCTTCTCCTTATACTTACTCGGTCGGTAACTAATACGATTATAGTTTATTCTTTTATAATTATTTCAATTTACTTTATTTCATTATTTTTTTAGTACCTGCATCTATTTATTTAATCGATTCCGGAAAATTACTTGTAGGATTCCATTCCAAGATTGTAAACAAAAATATGGCAATAGTACCAAAAAGCTGTAATAATTTTGAAAAAAAAGATTTTGTTTTTTTTAAGTACTTTTCACACATTTTATTGGTTTGTAAAAATTACTTTTTGTAGAATACTATCTCAAAATTCTACATAAAATATATGGTAATCGTACCAAAAGCATATATCATATTTTTAAAAAATGAAAAAAATACTGTATTTTTTAAAAGTACTACCTACCTATTTTATTGCTTCCAAAAAATTATGTCCGATAGGAAACTACTCCAAAATTCTAGAAAATTTTTTTCGTATATGTACAAAAAAGATATCGGGACTGAAAAAAATCAAGAACATTAATTTATTTTTTTTATCAATCAGAAATCTTTCCCAAATTTTCCACAAATGTGTCTCAATGATATGTACAACATATTAAAATTTCATCAAAATCGGTTAAGCCGATCAAAAGATATGAATTATTTTCGAAATTTTTATTTTTATTTTTTACAGCAAAACAGTTCAATGTTAAAGGCTAATATTTGACTAAATTGTAAGAGACACTGATAGCAATCAAAGCAAATAAAATATGTATTTACGCACATGTGTGCATAAGAATATATGTAATTTATAAAAAGCGGGTGCTTGTTAGCCTTGGTACGTTACTGCCTTCTGCTACGGACGGCCAGAAAGCATTTTCGGGCCGTATTGCTAAGAATTCGCGCGTCCGCGTAAGCAATTCAGTGGTGTGTGTACGTGTACGGACATGAAATTAGTTTTTCAACGTTGGTGACACTGAAACCGGAGTTTCGCGTTGCCACCACGCGAGGTCTCCAATATCAATTCGGAGTTTGCCTGGGTCTCCTGCCGACCCTCGGCAGAAGACACGGTGGAGACGCCTATCGGCCGGCCTGGAATTACGGATTCGCTATAACAATATTTTAGCCAAAATACCGAATGAATCTTGTTCAATTTAGGATATTCTTAATCAGTAAGCTCATCTGTAGTGCGCTAAAGAGCTATTTTATGAAAAAAAGGTAAAAATAAAAATTTTCAATAAACTTGGGGGAATGGGCAGCTAGCAACAGGTAAGGTTGGGTTAGCCGCGAGTCCGTATTTAATTTATTATAATTTTTTAAGAGCAAAAATGCAAAATCGGGCTCTTTAGCGCTCTACAGATGAACTTACTGATTAAGAATATCCTAAATGGAATAAAATTCATTCGATATTTTGGCTAAAATATTGTTATTACGGTTCTCACTAGATCTAAGAAGCTGGGGAAATTTTCGTGGTAACATACTGACTGCTTGACAAGAGAGAGCATTATTCCATCTTTGTCTCTCTTACATCGCATATGTAGTAGCATCCATGTACAAAGTACAAACACTAATACGTGAGCACACGGATGCAAATATTGAGAGATAATGTCAGCAAAATCCGGCTATCATAATATTTTTATTTTTTTTTGTATATGTATGCATATGTAAAGAAAGATCAAAAATAAAGATTATTTTGAAAAATAAGTAGAATCTATGGGTGTGTGTGTGTGTTGTGTATGTATAATTAAAAATTAATAAAAAAATTAAAAAATCAATTTATTTTATATATACATTTTATATCATAAAAAAACATAAAATCGTTACAAACATTTTACATGTCATGCATATTACATGCATATGTATATATAAAACATATATATAAAAAATATATATATATAAAATATAATAAAATATATATAAAATAAATTGATTTTTTAATTTTTTTATTAATTTTTAATTATACATACACACACACACACACACACACACACACACACACACACATAGATTCTTCTTATTTTTCAAAATAATCTTATTCAAAACGAGATCTAACTGAGGATGACATAAAAAGACAAAAAAAAAAGTTAGATAATGTAATAACTTCTCTCTTATTAGTGAAGAATAATATTTTGTCTATAAATAGTACATTAAATGATGAATCGTTAGACCTATTTTTGCGCATTGTAAGAGAGACTTCTTGCTTTGAAACACAGTGTATTAAACTTACAATACCCGCACTTAATTGAAGCTAGTCGTAGCAATAAAAGCTTACAAATTATTGGCGGAACTTGTACAGATCATTGGCGATGTATTTATTTTGATGGCACCAAACTTCATGTGTACGACAGCCTATGTGGTACTACGTATGATAAATTGGCTGCTAAAGAGAAAGAATATATTCGTCTTTGTTATCCCACGATAACAAAATATGATATAATTTGTGAAAAAGTACAAATAATACAACCGGATTATATTTCGTTCTGAATTTATGCTGCGGCTTTCGCTACAACGTAGCCTTGAAAGGAAATCCTTGTAATGAAAAATATTCAACTGCATGACGTAAAATGCATGAGACGTCATTTATTTAAATTCTAGAAAGCAAAAAATTATTGCCTTTCCCGAATTAATATTTTTCATTATTTAACACATCTTTGTAAGCTTTTATTGCTGCCATTATGCAAAAAGAAACAACGATAAAATAAGATGGTAGACGTTATCTGCAATCGTCATTGTATAGAACATATACATATAGTAACAAAAAAATTTCGAAGAGACGATAAAAGAGTATTGGTTGCGTTCTCACGAGAATGGGCGTTGGAGAGGCCTATTCTATAATCTCAATATTTAATTTTTTCAAAATAATATTAATATTTGTTTATATTAAAATGTTAATTATTAATTATTAATAATATTATTATTTATTATTATTTATTATAATTTATTATTATTTATTATTATTTATTATTATTTATTATTATTTATTATTATTAATGTAATTTTATACATTATATTGTAGTTTTGAAAATAGTGCATTGCAAATTAGATCGCAATTTAAACTGAGGTGATTGCGTCGCAAAGTGTTAAACTCAGATAGGTTTTGCTTTGCAATGTACTATTTTCAAAAAATAAATATAATAATAGATAAAAAGTAAATTATATTAATGAGCTTGCATGTAAAAGAACAAGAAATATTTTATAAAGTATACTTCCCATAATATGGTTGAGGTCACTTTGCGACGCGATCTTAACTCAGTTTAAATTGCGATCCACTCGATTTATTAATTCGTGTTGTTTATTAGTAATTAACATTATAATATCATATAACATTGTTCTACTTTCAGATTTAGTAAATAATTTCTTATATTATATTGATATTAATCTATGTACGTAGAGTTATTTATTGTTACACAGAGATTAGACGACATGTCTGAAGGGCGGATCACTTTAAACGAAGAGACGTGGCTAGCGTTGAATCAACGCCATTATATTGCAGCAGGTAACGTATGCACAATGGAGGTTTTAGTGAGTAGGAATCTCACACTACCCCGATAAAACCGGGGTGCCTTTTGAAGGTTTCCTCCACTAAAAAAAATGTCCATTCCAGTAAACACAAGGTAACATAACATCAATGATCATCATTAATATTCATAATTTTGCATGCAATTCTTTTTATATTATCTGGTACACCTTCTTTTGTAATTAGACTGATTGCTAATATATCTTTTAATATGCATAAAAATATATTTTTAAATTCTTAGTGCTTCTGCATGATAGTGCAATAATTTCCGATTTTTTGCCATCACCTATTACTTCAGACTATCAATCCATTACTGAAAAGGAAGCTGTAGATTTAAAACAAGTAATGGAGAATTGTGTATAATATGAGGTTTCCAACGCTGAACTTGTTATGTAAACTCTTTCAAGCAGAGGGTAACGCAGCTGATGAACAGTATAGATAACATAACTGAATAAAAATCTTAATTATTACAACATAATGATATTAATAATTAAGATTTTCATTCAGTTTGTTATCAATACTGTTCATCATAGCTGCGTTACCCTCTGCTCTGATGCTAAGACTGATTGTGAGTGTATATTTTCCTATATAAAGATAGAATAAAGGCCGTAGCCGGATAAGAAGGGTCAATGTTCCTCCACACGGATTATGCTCATTTTTTTGCTTTGATTGCTATCAGTGTCTCTTACAATTTAGTCAAATATCAGCCTTTAACATTGAACTGTTTTGCTGTAAGAAATAAAAATAAAAATTTCGAAAATATTCATATCTTTTAATCGGCTGAACCGATTGTGTTGAAATTTTAATATGTTGTAGATATTATTGAGACACATTTTTGGAAAATTCGGGAAAAGTTTATGATGACGGAAACATTGATAAAAAAATAAATAAATGTTCTTGATTTTTTTCAGTCCCGATATTTTTCTTGTACAATTACGAACAAATTTTTTTAGAATCTTGGAGCAGTTTTTTATCGGACATAATTTTTTGGAAACAATAAAATGGGTAGGCGATACTTTTAAAAAATAAAGTATTCTTTTTTTTTTAAATATGATATGCTTTTGGTGCGGTCGCCATATATTTTATGTAGAATTTTGAGACAGTATTCTACAAGTAATTTTTTTGAGCCAATAAAATAGGCGGAAGTTTAAAAAAATAAGATTTTTCTTATTTTTTAAATTTATGTTTTTTGTACCATTGCCATATTTATTTTGTTATGTAATGTTTTATAATGTAATTAGACTTTTGAGACGGTATTCTACAAGTACTTTCTTCGAACCAATAAAATGGGTAGAAGGTACTTTAAAAAACAAAACATTTTTTTTTAAATTATAAGTTTTTTGGTACCATCACCATATTTTTGTTTAGAATCTTGGAATGAAATCCTACAAGTAATTTTCTGGAATCGATTAAATAAATAGGTGCAGGTACTAAAAAAATAATAAAATAAAGTAAATTGAAATAATTATAAAAGGATAAACTTTAATCGTATTAAATCAAGTGTTTATTAATGAAGTACACGTACACACACTCAAAATAATGAAGTATACATACACATTCGTTTACATAATAACTCTCATACTATTATTTACACTATATATTGTAATATATTCATATGGATGGACTAATCTTCATCACTATCTTTATTGATAATAGGCGTGATGCCGGCTGTTTTAAATATATTTAAATATATTTAGTATTTATATATTTAATATTTTTTTATTTTATTTTATTTTATTTTTTATTTTTATTTTTATTTTTTTATTTATTTTATTTAATATATTATATATTTAATATTTAAATATATTTAAAACAGACGGCATCACGCCTACTATCAATAAAGATAGTGATGAAGATTAGTTCATCCATATGAATATAACTGTAAATAATAGTATGAGAGTGATTATGTGAACAAATGTGTATGTGTACTCCATTATTTTGAGTGTATGTATACGTGTATGTGTATGTGTACTTCATTAAAAACATTAGATTTAATACGATTATAGTTTATTCTTTTATAATTATTTCAATTTACTTTATTTCATTATTTTTTTAGTACCTGCATCTATTTATTTAATCGATTCCGGAAAATTACTTGTCGTAGGATTCCATTCCAAGATTTTAAACAAAAATATGGCGATAGTACCAAAAAGCTGTGATAATTTTGAAAAAAAAGATTTTGTTTTTTTTTAGTATTTTTCACACATTTTATTGGTTCGTAAAAATTACTTTTTGTAGAATACTATCCCAAAATTCTACATAAAATATATGGTAATCGTACCAAAAGCATATATCATATTTTTTAAAAATAAAAAAAATACTGTATTTTTTAAAAGTACTACCTACTTATTTTATTGCTTCCAAAAAATTATGTCCAATAGGAAACTACTCCAAGATTCTAGAAATTTTTTTTCGTAAATGTCCAAAAAAGATATCGGGACTGAAAAAAATCAAGAACATTAATTTATTTTTTTTATCAATCTCTGTCATCAGAAATCTTTCCCGAATTTTCCACAAATGTGTCTCAATAATATGTACAACATATTAAAATTTCATCAAAATCGGTTAAGCCGATCAAAAGATATGAATTATTTTCAAAATTTTTATTTTTATTTTTTACAGAAAAACAGTTCAATGTTAAAGGCTAATATTTGACTAAATTGTAAGAGACACTGATAGCAATCAAAGCAAATCAATTTATTGTATTCACGCACATGTGTGCATAAGAATATGTAATTTATAAAAAGCGGGTGCTTGTTAGCCTTGGTACGTTACTGCCTTCTGCTACGGACGGCCAGAAAGCATTTTCGGGCCGTATTGCTGAATCCGTGCGTCCGCGTAAGCAATTCAGTGGTGTGTGTACGTGTACGGACATACACCACTACATGGAACCTGAAATTAGTTTTTCAACGTTGGTGACACTGAAACCGGAGTTTCGCGTTGCCACCACGCGAGGTCTCCAATATCAATTTGGAGTTTGCCTGGGTCTCCTGCCGAGCTCACTGAAGTTAGCCGGACAACTTCGACTTTTTACATTTTTTTTATTACGAATCGTTTGTTGGTTGTTTGTTGTTGATTGTTGGACTAATGAAAACGTTTGTTGGTTAATAGTTTTTACGTAAACACGAAAATAATTTTGAGTGTGAATTTAGCCGGTAAATATATAATTCTTTACAGTTTTCGTTTCAAAAGGGGGTTAATCGATGCGGAATCGTTTGTTGGTCCCGAATAAACTAATGAAATCGTTTGTTGGATCACGGTTTCGCTTAGAAAGGTGAAAAACTATATATTCGTTTAGCTGCACCGGAGAGTGGGGGTGAGACGTAGAATATGTGGTGGTTTCGGAACGCATTTTTCCGAATTGCCCGATACGTAATAGTTTAAACTATTTCCCATTTAGTTTATCAGATCGACTACATTTTACGTGCAAAAATATAGGTAAGTGTAAAATGCAAATTTAATTCTGAACTTAGTAAAAAGTATTCTTGCAATAAAAGATATAGATTGCAAAAGTAGAGGTAACCTAAAGTTGTATTTGAACAATTACATCAAATTATAGATTTATGAAATATAGAAATAAACTTATATTGTATGTGCAAGTACCTAGATATAAATAATTTTGTCATCGTACTGAAACTCGCAGTTCAAACTAACTATAAAATTGTTTGCAGATGCTTGCTGTCATTGATGGCATTGTGAATACAGATCAAGGAGGTAGAAAAGCAGTGGAATACTTCATGCATTTCCAAGTAAGTTAGAAAAGTTTTAGCGAAGCTACTTAATCTTGTACAAATCACATTAAAGTACACATTAAGGAAATATAAATATATTTTATCATTGTGTAAGGGTTGGAATCTGTCTTGGGACCGTTGCGTAACAGAGGAATATGTGCGCAAAGATACAGAAGAGAATTGTCAACTTCAACGAGATCTAGCACAAAAAACGCAGCTTCAGCTATACGTATTTCTGAAACTCTAATATTATACAAATTTAATGATTCATTATGAATTGGTATACTATTTTTTTTTAAATGAAACAGGGGTGCTTATTTATATCGCCCCAAACGCAAGAAGAGAAGCCATAAGACGTCAAAGCGCTTAACCGAAACAGAGCATCAAGAACCTCGTCGTAGAGCGAGAAGCGGTAGCTGTCGAGCAGCATCGCAGCTACGATCGGATCTTCCGAAGATGGCAGTTCAGGCCAAGTTAGTTTGAACTGCGAGTTTCAGTACGATGACAAAATTATTTATATCTAGGTACTTGCACATACAATATAAGTTTATTTCTATATTTCATAAATCTATAATTTGATGTAATTGTTCAAATACAACTTTAGGTTACCTCTACTTTTGCAATCTATATCTTTTATTGCAAGAATACTTTTTACTAAGTTCAGAATTAAATTTGCATTTTACACTTACCTATATTTTTGCACGTGAAATGTAGCCGATCTGATAAATAAATAGGAAATAGTTTAAACTATTACGTATCGGGCAATTCGGAAAAATGCGTTCCAAAACCACCACATATTCTACGTCTCACCCCCACTCTCCGGTGCAGCTAAACGAATATACAGTTTTTCACCTTTTTAAGCGAAACCGTGATCCAACAAACGATTTCATTAGTTTATTCGGGACCAACAAACGATTCCGCATCGATTAACCCCCTTTTGAAACAAAAACTGTAAAGAATTATATATTTACCGGCTAAATTCACACTCAAAATTATTTTCGTGTTTACGTAAAAACTATTAACCAACAAACGTTTTCATTAGTCCAACAATCAACAACAAAGGACCAACAAACGATTCGTAATAAAAAAAATGTAAAAAGTCGAAGTTGTCCGGCTAACTTCAGTGAGCTCGGCAGGAGACCCAGGCAAACTCCGAATTGATATTGGAGACCTCGCGTGGTGGCAACGCGAAACTCCGGTTTCAGTGTCATCAACGTTGAAAAACTAATTTCAGGTTCCATGTAGTGGTGTATGTCCGTACACGTACACACACCACTGAATTGCTTACGCGGACGCACGGATTCAGCAATACGGCCCGAAAATGCTTTCTTCTTCTTCTTCTTCTTTAAACCCCCGATGGATATCTGGCTCCAGTGGGAGCCACAGTACCACGCGTACAACAAGATATAAAATGGGGGCCACTCAGGGGGGAAGAGAGGCGCCCTCTTGTAGAAATCCAAAGTATCTCATTCTCAAATCGTCGGTAAAAAGGAGTACCAAAGCTCCATAATAATCAATGTTACTATTTGAAACACCATAAGCGGCGAATTCGTAATAAGCGGCATACATACAACTTAATTTGAGTTAACAAGTACTCATAAGCGGCGAATACACAATAAGCGAAATATACAGAATTTAATATCTAAGCGGCAAACATAATATCAACGGCATACATATAATCAAAATGAATCAAATAAATAGCTAAGCGGTAAACAAAGCTCGTAAGCGGCGAATTCATAATAAGCGGAATACATACAATTTAATTTGAGTTTACAATTACTCAGCAAATTCCATATCAATTTCACTCAAAACTGAGAATCTACTTTCATTCCAAATCATCAAGATCCATAAGTCAGGTTTAAGAGAAATATTATTAGCGACGAAATCCAAAATTCCAATGACAATGTAAACATTGCCACTGAGCGCAAGAAACTAGCAATCACAAAGCTCAATAATAAGAATCGTAGTTATGAATACGGCGAAATCCGATAACGATATAAACATCGCCATAAATACGTCAGTGGCATGTTCCAACGAATGGAATTCAAAATAATAAACGAGGCAAACACGAGATATCTATAATTCAAAAACATTAGAATTAACGTATAATCCCGAATATTAAACGGAAATAAGATTTCCTAAAGTTGATCACAAAATAGAAGAATTACTAAACTATTAATGCCATCAAAACATAAAAGTAATAAACAAAGCACACACGAGATATCTATAATTCCTAAATATTAGAAGTAACGTATAATTCAAATAGTAAACGGATATAAGATTTCCTAAAAATGATCACAAAATAAAAGGATTGCAAAACTATTAATGACATCAAATCATAACTTAATAAACGCATAATAAATATGGCAGGTACGACCGAAACGCATGTCGAAATCCAAAGCGTCCCCCTCGAGCAGGGACGCCCAAGAGATCGACCAGCTCTCTCTAAATATACGCCATTCATATGGTAATAATAATAATTATGAACATAAGATTCAAATGATACAAAAGACTATATCAGGCAGTATTATACAGAAAAATTCTAAACACAAATATCCATAATCAAAATTAATAAAAGTAATAACTAACGACAAATTCAAAACTCAAAATTAATTTACGAGCTCCAATAAGATGAATAGCATATACATAAAAACACGAGTGACGTAGAAAGTATCACGCTGACATAGAATGATTAGTGCGAAAAGTACAAAGGTGATCACGCGCACATGACCCCAAATAAACTGATATATATAATTCAAAAGACGCAATTAGAAACTAACAATTTGTATAATACAGAATGGCAATAACAAATCTAAACTAAAATTATAAAGTAATGTAATTAAGAATCCGGTTCACACTAAATAACTTATTACTAAAGACGTCTATCTAACAAAAATTGTTCAGTAAGAAGAAAGTTTATCCACTGACAAAAATCGAAAGACCACTAATAACTTATAACTAAAAACTTATCTTGACTGGCAAGGATAAATCAAGTCCAATGTTCGAGGATAGAGTCACATCACGCATTAAAACCAATAGAAATGCAAACTCAAAGTATAAGTAACAAACTACATAAACTAAATAAACTAAATAAACTAAATAGGAAGCCCGTCACACAAAACGATATCATCATTGAAAAGAACTCTGTTAAACTTGGCAAGCGGGCCGACGTCCGTCCCGGACGCCGGCCCGCGACGGACTCCCGAAAATGCTTTCTGGCCGTCCATAGCAGAAGGCAGTAACGTACCAAGGCTAACAAGCACCCGTTTTTTATAAATTACATATTCTTATGCACACATGTGCGTGAATACAATAAATTGATTTGCTTTGATTGCTATCAGTGTCTCTTACAATTTAGTCAAATATTAGCCTTTAACATTGAACTGTTTTTCTGTAAAAAATAAAAATAAAAATTTCAAAAATAATTTATATCTTTTGATCGGCTTAACCAATTTTGATGAAATTTTAATATGTTGTACATATCATTGAGACACATTTGTGGAAAATTCGGGAAAGATTTCTGATGACAGAGATTGATAAAAAAAATAAATTAATGTTCTTGATTTTTTTCAGTCCCGATATCTTTTTTGTACATATACGAAAAAAATTTTCTAGAATCTTAGTTTCCTATTGGACATAATTTTTTGAAAGCAATAAAATAAGTAGGTAGTACTTTTAAAAAATACAGTATTTTTTTCATTTTTTAAAAATATGATATATGCTTTTGGTACGATTACCATATATTGCTTCCTCATAGAGGAAGCTTTGTGATGGTGAAAAAAAAATTTTTCGAGATTTTAAAAGAAATAGGTTCAGAATGTTCCAAAATGTCGAGAAATCGTATTAGTAAAAAATGTCCGGAAGTATGTATGTATGTGTGTGTGTGTGTATGTGTGTACGGATTTTTGTACAAGCATCTACTTCTACAATTTTTTAGATACCGGGTTGAAATTTTGCACACAATTAGAGTATCATAGAAAGTATGTCCTCCTAAAATTTTATTGGAATCGGTCGACCGGTATAGATTTTAGGGAAATTTTTTTTTCTTAAAGTGTGTTTTACGCTATAGTCGTCTCAATATTTGAGATAGCTTTTTATTTCTAATTCTATTATATTTTTTCGTTTTTTCTACTCCTATTTTATATATAATTAATTAAGATTTGGTTAATTAGTTCTGGAGTTACAGACGTTTGAAATTTCGGAGAATTTTTTCTTTAAGTGTGTTTTACGCTATAGCGCTCTATTGCAAAAGCATTGATCGTTTTTTAAATAAAACTGACGTAAGTGTCTAGCCTAGCATCAGCCAATGTATGCCAAAAAGCCTAACGTGCGTTCAGTTTTATTGGGAAACGATCAGTGTTTCGCAAAGGGCGGCCTTTTGCAAAAGGGCTAGTCTTTTTGCAAAAGGGCTAATTTTTTAATTGCAGTTAGAACATCTAAAGTCTTAATAATTGAGACTTCAAAAAATGATTTTTTAGGATAATAAAAAAAGTGAGCAAGTAGAAACTTGCACATTGCTTCCATATAGCTTTTAAGTGTGCAAGTAGAAACTTGCACATTGCTTCCTCATAGCTTTTAAGTGGGCAAGTAGAAACTTGCACATTGCTTTCTCATAGTTTTTAAGTGTGCAAGTAGAAACTTGCACATTGCTTCCTCATAGTTTTTAAGTGAGCAAGTAGAAATTTGCACATTGTTTTCTCATAGCTTTAAAGTGTGCAAGTTGAAACTTGCACATTGCTTCCTCATAGCTTTAAAGTGTGCAAGTAGAAACTTGCACATTGCTTCCTCATAGTTTTTAAGTGTGCAAGTAGAAACTTGCACATTGCTTCCTCATAGTTTTTAAGTGAGCAAGTAGAAACTTGCACATTGTTTTCTTATAGTTTTTAAGTGAGCCAGTAGAAACTTGCACATTGCTTTCTCATAGTTTTTAAGTGAGCCAGTAGAAACTTGCACATTGCTTTCTCATAGTTTTTAAGTGAGCCAGTAGAAACTTGCACATTGCTTTCTCATAATTTTTAAGTAAGCAAGTAGAAACTTGCACATTACTTAATCAACATTTTATTTCGCTTATAAAGCTTCCTCTATGAGGAAGCCAAATTAAAGAATATTTACTAATAATTGTACATCAAATAAAAAACAAGCTTCCTCATAGAGGAAGCTTTATAAGCGAAATAAAATGTTGATTAAGTAATGTGCAAGTTTCTACTTGCTTACTTAAAAATTATGAGAAAGCAATGTGCAAGTTTCTACTGGCTCACTTAAAAACTATGAGAAAGCAATGTGCAAGTTTCTACTGGCTCACTTAAAAACTATGAGAAAGCAATGTGCAAGTTTCTACTGGCTCACTTAAAAACTATAAGAAAACAATGTGCAAATTTCTACTTGCTCACTTAAAAACTATGAGGAAGCAATGTGCAAGTTTCTACTTGTTTTATGTAGAATTTTGAGATAGTATTCTACAAAAAGTAATTTTTACGAACCAATAAAATGTGTGAAAAATACTTAAAAAAAACAAAATCTTTTTTTTCAAAATTATCACAGCTTTTTGGTACTATCGCCATATTTTTGTTTAAAATCTTGGAATGGAATCCTACGACAAGTAATTTTCCGGAATCGATTAAATAAATAGATGCAGGTACTAAAAAAATAATAAAATAAAGTAAATTGAAATAATTATAAAAGAATAAACTATAATCGTATTAAATCTAATGTTTTTAATGAAGTACACATACACATACACGTATACATACACTCAAAATAATGGAGTACACATACACATTTGTTCACATAATCACTCTCATACTATTATTTACAGTTATATTCATATGGATGAACTAATCTTCATCACTATCTTTATTGATAGTAGGCGTGATGCCGTCTGTTTTAAATATATTTAAATATTAAATATATAATATATATTAAATAAAATAAATAAAAAAATAAAAATAAAAATAAAAAATAAAATAAAATAAAATAAAAAAATATTAAATATATAAATACTAAATATATTTAAATATATTTAAAACAGCCGGCATCACGCCTATTATCAATAAAGATAGTGATGAAGATTAGTCCATCCATATGAATATATTACAATAAATAGTGTAAATAATAGTATGAGAGTGATTATGTGAACGAATGTGTATGTATACTTCATTATTTTGAGTGTGTGTACGTGTACTTCATTAATAAACACTTGATTTAATACGATTAAAGTTTATCTTTTTATAATTATTTTAATTTACTTTATTTCATTATTTTTTTAGTACCTGCACCTATTTATTTAATCGATTCCAGAAAATTACTTGTAGGATTTCATTCCAAGATTCTAAACAAAAATATGGTGATGGTACCAAAAAACTTATAATTTAAAAAAAAATGTTTTGTTTTTTAAAGTACCTTCTACCCATTTTATTGGTTCAAAAAAAGTACTTGTAGAATACCGTCTCAAAAGTCTAATTACATTATAAAACATTACATAACAAAATAAATATGGCAATGGTACAAAAAACATAAATTTAAAAAATAAAAAAAATCTTATTTTTTTAAACTTTCGCCTATTTTATTGGCTCAAAAAAATTACTTGTAGAATACTGTCTCAAAATTCTACATAAAATATATGGCGACCGCACCAAAAGCATATTTAAAAAAAAAGAATACTTTATTTTTTAAAAGTATCGCCTACCCATTTTATTGTTTCCAAAAAATTATGTCCGATAAGAAACTGCTCCAAGATTCTAGAAAAATTTGTTTGTAATTGTACAAGAAAAATATCGGGACTGAAAAAAATCGAGAACATTTATTTATTTTTTTATCAATGTTTCCGTCATCATAAACTTTTCCCGAATTTTCCAAAAATGTGTCTCAATAATATCTACAACATATTAAAATTTCAACACAATCGGTTCAGCCGATTAAAAGATATGAATTATTTTCGAAATTTTTATTTTTATTTCTTACAGCAAAACAGTTCAATGTTAAAGGCTGATATTTGACTAAATTGTAAGAGACACTGATAGCAATCAAAGCAAAAAAATGAGCATAATCCGTGTGGAGGAACATTGACCCTTCTTATCCGGCTACGGCCTTTATTCTATCTTTATATAGGAAAATATACACTCACAATCAGTCTTAGCATCAGAGCAGAGGGTAACGCAGCTATGATGAACAGTATTGATAACAAACTGAATGAAAATCTTAATTATTAATATCATTATGTTGTAATAATTAAGATTTTTATTCAGTTATGTTATCTATACTGTTCATCAGCTGCGTTACCCTCTGCTTGAAAGAGTTTACATAACAAGTTCAGCGTTGGAAACCTCATATTATACACAATTCTCCATTACTTGTTTTAAATCTACAGCTTCCTTTTCAGTAATGGATTGATAGTCTGAAGTAATAGGTGATGGCAAAAAATCGGAAATTATTGCATTATCATGCAGAAGCACTAAGAATTTAAAAATATATTTTTATGCATATTAAAAGATATATTAGCAATCAGTCTAATTACAAAAGAAGGTGTACCAGATAATATAAAAAGAATTGCATGCAAAACTATGAATATTAATGATGATCATTGATGTTATGTTACCTTGTGTTTACTGGAATGGACATTTTTTTTAGTGGAGGAAACCTTCAAAAGGCACCCCGGTTTTATCGGGGTAGTGTGAGATTCCTACTCACTAAAACCTCCATTGTGCATACGTTACCTGCTGCAATATAATGGCGTTGATTCAACGCTAGCCACGTCTCTTCGTTTAAAGTGATCCGCCCTTCAGACATGTCAAGTCTAATCTCTGTGTAACAATAAATAACTCTACGTACATTGATTAATATCAATATAATAAAAGAAATTATTTACTAAATCTGAAAGTAGAACAATGTTATATGATATTATAATGTTAATTACTAATAAACAACATGAATTAATAAATCGAGTGGATCGCAATTTAAACTGAGTTAAGATCGCGTCGCAAAGTGACCTCAACCATATTATGGGAAGTATACTTTATAAAATATTTCTTGTTTTTTTACATGCAAGCTCATTAATATAATTTACTTTTTATCTATTATTATATATTTATTTTTTGAAAATAGTACATTGCAAAGCAAAACCTATCTGAGTTTAACACTTTGCGACGCAATCACCTCAGTTTAAATTGCGATCTAATTTGCAATGCACTATTTTCAAAACTACAATATAATGTATAAAATTACATTAATAATAATAAATAATAATAAATAATAATAAATAATAATAAATAATAATAAATTATAATAAATAATAATAAATAATAATATTATTAATAATTAATAATTAACATTTTAATATAAACAAATATTAATATTATTTTGAAAAAATTAAATATTGAGATTATAGAATAGGCCCCTCCAACGCCCATTTTCGTGAGAACGCAACCAATACTCTTTTATCGTCTCTTCGAAAATTTTTTGTTACTATATATGTTCTATACAATGACGATTGCAGATAACGTCTACCATCTTATTTTATCGTTGTTTCTTTTTGCATAATGGCAGCAATAAAAGCTTACAAAGATGTGTTAAATAATGAAAAATATTAATTCGGGAAAGGCAATATTTTTTTGCTTTCTAGAATTTAAATAAATGACGTCTCATGCATTTTACGTCATGCAGTTGAATATTTTTCATTACAAGGATTTCCTTTCAAGGCTACAGTTGTAGCGAAAGCCGCAGCATAAATTCCGCACGAAATATAATCCGGTTGTATTATTTGTACTTTTTCACAAATTATATCATATTTCGTTATCGTGGGATAACGAAGGCGAATATATTCTTTCTCTTTAGCAGCCAATTTATCATACGTAGTACCACATAGGCTGTCGTACACATGAAGTTTGGTGCCATCAAAATAAATACATCGCCAATGATCTGTACAGTCGCGGTCAGAGTAGTTGCAACACTTAAAACACTAAACTTATTTTTAAAAAACTATAACTATAACTTATAACTATAACTTATTTTTCTAACCTTATTTAAAAAAAAAAAGTGTCGCAACTACTCTGACCGCGACCATACAAGTTCCGCCAATAATTTGTAAGCTTTTATTGCTACGACTAGCTTCAATTAAGTGCGGGTATTGTAAGTATAATACACTGTGTTTCAAAGCAAGAAGTCTCTCTTACAATGCGTAAAAATAGGTCTAACGATTCATCATTTAATGTACTATTTATAGACAAAATATTATTCTTCACTAATGAGAGAGAAGTTATTACATCATCTAACATTTTTTTTTTGTCTTTTTATGTCATCCTCAGTTAGATCTCGTTTTGAATAAGATTATTTTGAAAAATAAGAAGAATCTATGTGTGTGTGTGTGTGTGTGTGTATGTATAATTAAAAATTAATAAAAAAATTAAAAAATCAATTTATTTTATATATATATTTTATTATATTTTATATATATATATTTTTTATATATATATTTTATATATACATATGCATGTAATATGCATGACATGTAAAATGTTTGTAACGATTTTATGTTTTTTTATGATATAAAATGTATATATAAAATAAATTGATTTTTTAATTTTTTTATTAATTTTTAATTATACATACACAACACACACACACACACACACATAGATTCTTCTTATTTTTTAAAATAATCTTTATTTTTGATGTTTCTTTACATATGCATACATATACAAAAAAAAATAAAAATAATATGATAGCCCGATTTTGCTGACATTATCTCTCAATATTTGCATCCGTGTGCTCACGTATTAGTGTTTGTACTTTGTACATGGATGCTACTACATATGCGATGTAAGAGAGACAAAGGGTCCGTTCCGAGTTGCGCATGAAACGCATAGACTGCATTACTGTTGCGCAGCGCTTCGAAATCGTTCCCTTTTGTCAATGCGCATGAAGCGCTTTAATTATTCGGAACGGTTTCCTGCGCGCTCTGTGCGTTAATGCAAATTGAAAATGTGAACGCCGTGCAAAACGTCAACAAACGTCGATGAGACACCTTTTTTAGAAGTGGATAAACATTTTTGGTTAATAAACAGACATTAGTTACGTTTAATTTTTGATTTTATTTCTGTTATACTATCAAGTCTTATATTTAGTCGTACATTTCGTATATTGTAAAATGTGAACAAAATAAGTAGTATTTTTTAAATGTTTGTACTTTTACATTTTATAAAATAAAAACTTTTTCTTAAAAATTGTTGAAAAAAGCGTTTAAAAGATATTTCTTGGTAAGGTAAGCCCAAACGTATAAGCAAAAGGTCTGTTTAATTTTATGTTACGTTATTGCTCGTAAGCATAATAACATAATAACGTAACATAAAATCAAACTTTGAGGATTACAACCTAAACTTAAAACTCGTAATTAATTAAAATAAAATATACTAATTAATATAAAATAAACAACCTTCAAAACTCCAACTTATAGTATAACGCTTAATTTTAAACTTATTTCTTGCAAGCCTAAAGAGTACAAACTACATTTTATTAAGAAATTGTTGCAATATGCTATAATGACTTCTGTACGTCAATTTGCTCTTTATGCCTTTTGTCACGTTGATTTCTGTTTTCTTCACGTATCTTTTCCGAACAAAGTACGTCCGTACGTGTTCAACGTCCATGGCGATTAGTACGATGTTAGCCGACGACTAACACTTTTTTCTTTAAAAAATTAGGTGTGAAATTGATTGTATTTTGTTTGTAGATTATTGTAGTGTATTTATTTTTGTTTGTTAGTCCATTTAATTTTTAATTAAATGTTTAAAGTGTCAGTCGTCGGCTAACATCATATATAATACATCAAACAGATTATACAATGAAAAAGCTCTTTTGTAGTTAGATGTATTTTTTTTTTTTTTATAGTAAGGTTAAGAAGTTTTGTAGTCTCTTCAAAAATTGTTTATAATTAATAAATACATTTTTGGAGTTATATGTAAAGATCTCCGGAGCGCTAACGTCGTTCCTAGATCTCTGATTGTTGGGAAGCTACATATAGTTCCACAAATAGTATTTATTAATTATAAACAATTTGAAGAAACTACACTTTTCTTAACTTCACTACAAAACTCTAAAAAAATATATATTTTGTTGAAGAGTTTTGTATAGTAAATTCAAGAAGTTAAGAAAATATATTTTGTTTGTAGTGGTTAAGAAGTTTTGTAGTCTCTTCAAATTGTTTATAATCAATAAATATATTTGTGGAACTATGTAGCTACCTGAAAAATCTAGAAACGACGCTGGCGCTCCGGAGATCTTTCATGTTAGAGTCGTTGGAGAGTTGACTGCAATGTCTGGTTTCTACAGATTGATTACCGGGTAGCTACATAGTTCCACAAATGTATTTATTAATTATAAAAAATTTGAAGAGACTACAAAACTTTGAAGAGACTACACTTCTTAACTTCACTACAAAACTCTAAAAATAAAATATATTTTGTTGAAGAGTTTTGTATAGTGAAATCAAGAAGTTAAGAAAATATATTTTGTTTGTAGTGGTTAAGAAGTTTTGTAGTCTCTTCAAATTGTTTATAATTAATAAACATATTTGTGGAACTATGTAGCTACCCGAAAAATCTAGAAACGACGCTGGCGCTCCGGAGATCTTTCATGTTAGAGTCGTTGGAGAGTTGACTGCAATGCCTGGTTTCTACAGATTGATTATCGGGTAGCTACACAGTTCCACAAATGTATTTATTAATTACAAACAATTTGAAGAGACTACAAAACTTCTTAACTTCACTATAAAACTCTACAAACAAAATACAATTAACTACAAAAGAGCTTTTTTATTTTATAATATGTTTGATGTATCACACATATTATGTTAGCCGACGACTGACACTTTAAACATTTAATTAAAAATTAATTATGAATTAACAAACAAAAATGGATGCACTACAAAAACCTACAAACAAAATACAATCGATTTCAGACCTATTTTTTTTTAATTTCATAATACATGGCTAGTTTCATGGTTCATAATTAAATAATTACTAAAAATTAATTATAA